>ML677372.1:9397001-9601789 GCA_007922305.1 Dermatemys mawii | reverse complement strand
TTGTCTAGGTACTTTTGAAAAAAAGAGTAAGTGTTCCTAGTTAAGTGGACAAAAGCTAATCAAATTGCCAAACTGATTTATGGACAGTTTATTTCATTAAAACTGTAAACTTCAAAAACCTAGTTCCTTTTTTCTTGGCTTCTTGTTTATTTTTTTCATTTGGTCATTCAGAATCAATGAAGTTAGTTCCCAGGTTCTCACGGCCATGAAATTTGAACTGCAAACATGCCAGAGGAATGTTTGTTAAAATGTCTGCTGTTTCAAGGGGAAGCTTTAAGTGATTTTTTTTTCTGTAAAACATTTTTATTAGACTTAGTTTTTTATGTTTGCTTTACAAAATCTAAAGTTAGGGCCAGATTTATTTACTGTAAGTGTTCCTTTAAATATAAGCATCAATTGACTAATTTACAAACAAGATTTTCTAATGCATTCCTTTTAAATAACATATTGTGAGTTGTTGGATGGTTTTTAATTTTTCTAAAAGCTATGAAGGAAGAGTCAAAAACCTTTCTTCTCTTTCACTAACACTTAAGGACCTTTTAGGCTCAGGCCTACCTCTCAACTTCCTTTCCTCCCTCCCATGTCTGCTTCATGCTTGTTCATGTTCAGCTTTAGTGCTCTTGGAAAACAGTATCTGACAGAGTCTGAGGAATTTACATAGGTTATGCTAGTTGATAAAACAAAAAGTACAACTTACCAGCAATATAGTATGTTGCATCACCATTGGCACTATCAAATGCCCAAACAGTATTTCCCCCCATCCAATCTCAGCGTAATCATAGTTATAAACAATAGACATTTTCATGTATCTTTTAAAAATACTTTTTTTTAAAAAAAGATGACATGTCAAGATTCTTTAGAAACTGCTGTTGTGTCCTTTGCCATGTATAAAAGTGACCTTAATTTTTTTTTTTCCCCCCTCAGAAGTGCTTTTTTTTCCTTTACGTCTGGACAACATGGCTTTTTTGGAAGAGTTCTCCCTGGTCTCATAGGTAGATTTTAAGTGCTTGTGACTTATTTGAAGGGGTGTAGGTTATCATATTTTCTCTTAAGTGAACATTAGGTAGTGCAGTTTTGAACAGAATAACTGGAAAGTCACCTCATTTATCTTCTCTCTTGCTGTGTAAAAGACCCACAACTATAAAACCAATTACCCACACTGTTATCCAATTCACAAAGATATATTGAGAATTTTATTCTCTCTTCTTAGTGAATTATCTTATAGGTGAAGCAACACTAAGTAAAAAGTACATCTGGTCAGGAAGTGTGTCCCCTCCCCCAAGTGGAACACTGACAAAATGAAAATTCCAGTTTTTAAATAAAAAAAACTGTTGAATTTTTTTCATTGAAAAATATTTTTTTCTGCAACACCCCAAAAAATTCCCTTTCCAGTTGCCAAAAGTTTTTTTTAAACAATAAAAGTCAAGTGTTCAAGGAAAGCAGACTTTCCATGAACTTGCAACTTGTCAAAACAAAAGGTTTTCCATTTAAAGATTTGACTGAAATTTTTCAGCCAGCCCCCCTTAAATACCAGACAATATTTTTTAAAGGGTTGTCCTTTTAAAGTCACAGTAAGATACTTCAAACTTCATCTGTTTGAAAAACCTTGGCCTTTTCCTCATTACTCAAACAGAGCTTAGTTTGTGAAACTACGATAGAGGTAAACTACCTAGTCAGGTGTTACTAATGACAAATTACAATACTCAAGCTGTAGTTACAGTCAAAGACTATGTAGAACAAAGTAATTTAATATATTCATATTTACATTAGCTATAATTACTACCATTCCTGCATTTCTTCCAGTTATTTGTAAAATGTGCAGCTTTGGTGTTTATTCCCTGCTTCAAGGAGTATGATGCACATACAGACACAACCTCAGTTATAAAGCAGATACAGACCAGATACTGTTTTGGCTAACAGGAGGCTGAGAAATGTAATTGAATATTTTCCAGTTACAAATAACTTCCTGTACATTTACTAATATAAAAGTGTTATATTAAAAGAACATGTTTTGAAAAGCATTTAATAAGGAAATAAATGCATCTCCATTACTATCAATACCACAGTGGCTGAATTTAATCAGATACTACAGTGATTGGCATCCATAACCAACCCCTAAACAAGGTGTAGCTGAGGCTGATTTTAGATTACAATCCTGTGAACTACTGCCGAAGGTCAAGAATGCTTTAATGAATGACATTATACCAATAAATGTACTAGCAGAGATCTTGACATGGCTTAATATCATGAATGACTGCTTATGTTAGTTTATGAAAACAGGCTTGGAATTCTATGCTATTTCCTCAATTACATAACATTTTCTAATGGGATAAAAGATTGTAAATTTCACTTTTCTTATTAAGGTTTTTTATCCCCTCAGTTACTAGACTGTTTTGTTCCAGTAGACAACTGTAGAAACTAAGCAGCATAAGATGCCAAATGCTAATTTCTTTACAAATAGGGAATGGGAAGAATTCATCTCATCATTTTGCAGAATGGCCTAGAAATGTCATTTTTATTTTGATAATGGTGAGATCACAATCTAGACCAAGGTTCATTCAGCCATTTACCATATAAAAATTATAGCATTTTGCTATAGCCTCTTAGAACTGCAGGTATTTCTCCTTATAGAATGGTAGTTGCAGTGACCAGGGTAGACACAATCATGAGCTCATAGAGGGAAGCTTAAATCCACATTACAGGGATTAAGTTTTCAGATTATCACTGAAATGTTTGAGTATGTTGAGCAGGGTTTAGCACCAGAGAAAATGTGATGTCCTAGCCAGTGTTTTATGCCCTTCGAAGCACATGGCATGGCCCCTGCTCAGAACACAGGATACTGGCTAGATGGACCATTGGTCTGACACGATATAGCCATATATGTTGGATGAATGCTGACACTGCTACTGAGCTGGAACACAAGTATGCTTCTTCAGGTAAGTTTCAGGCTGAGGTGCTTTGTACATTCATCAATTAAAATATTTCACTTTTTTGCGATTACACTGAGACTCCTATCACATCCATTTTTTAAAAAGCAGCCTCCATCAACTTACCAAGGAAACTCAAGACAAATATGAATAGAGGCTCATTTGGACAGGCTTTTCTGCCATCAAAACAAGGAAAAAACTTGCCCCTGGCTTTAAACAGTCTTTTTAGCTTCTGTGCTTACAGAACCTGCTAAATTATGAAAGTACATAGAAAGTCTGAAGAGAAAGTACCTAGTACTGAGAATCCTCTATTTACCTGGCATGAGAAAGGACAGGCCTATTTGACCCACAATTCCTGACAATGCTGAAATCTTTGGTTGCTCACATAAATTACAGACCTGACTGCATTAATCTGTGATATGCTCTAGCAATGAAGTGCAGCATTCGGTTGTAGGATATCTAGTACTTGAGAGGAAGAGGAACTACAGACATGTCAACAAAAAGGGAGGATTTAGCAGGTTCACAATTAAATTCCCTGAGGGAATCTGGCTTCATCAAAGCCTTTACAGAACTGCACCAGAAATGAGTTCATCTAGCAGAGCACGAGTGAGGCTCCCAAACCTGCCACTATAATATTTTGACAATACCACAGTGACTTGCAATCCCCACTTGCCACGTCTTTCATGATGCTTCCTGGCATACAGCAAGCCTGAGAGATCCTGCTTATGAGGATCTTGATGCTGGAGAGAAGGGCCTGTTGAGGACAGAATGCTTCTGCAGCAGGTCTGATATTTCCTCTCCTGTGAGGCTCAGGAGCTGTCATGCAACATCTGAACTCCAGGAAAGTAAAACACAAAACTTGTTAGAGGAAAATGCTGCTGCAGAGAATTGCACATCAGTCCTGGTGATAATTAGGTTCAAGACCAAAAAGCCCATTAACACCACGCTCAACAGAATGAGTTTTTATTTCTCAAATCCTGATTCTTTTACATAATTACATGTGATTCAAGTCTGATCTCTTCTGCTTACACTGAACCCTTGCTGCTATTCTGATCTCTGCTTTAAAGATAAGTGCCACTGATGAATTGCTACAAGTAGAATGTTCCCTGTGAGCAGATGGATACTGTTTTTAACATTCCTCTTTGTACAAGCTATTTATTGTACACTTCTCCACCTCTTCAATTAATACATAGAGACCAACTATATAAGTATTGGCTATAATTTATTAAGGCTCCAATTAAATAGTTTATAATGGATTGATATAAGTATGTTACAGATATGGGTAAAAGTTTATAAACAGCATGTGTGTGTGTTAGATCTTAATAGGTTGCTAATGACTAGAGTCCACCAGGAGAATGCATCATCTATTAATTTTAACTTTTTATAAACTATAAATAAAATCGTAATGTAACATGTTACCCGAGCAATTTGTGCTTTGTCATTTACTGCTTATCAAATCATGAGATTACAGTAGTAACTTCTGGAATCTGTTTCTTCCACTTGCTCCTCCATTCTTAGTTCTTGAATGGCTGTAAATTAGAATTTATATTGCCCCTCAATTCATCCAAGCACATGTTCACATAAAGCAATGTATAATTTCATTGGTCCCCTTTTAAGTCTTTAAAACTGAGTGATCCAGAGCACGGATAACCCCTGCACATGTGGTATTCACTTAAGGCTGCCCAGACAACTCATGCTCAGTATATTTTTGTACATACTTTGCAATCATCACTTCAGCAGTGATCTAAACTTTCAAGTAGGGTTGAACTTGGGCAATAATGATATGGGAGAAATGAAAAAGAAAGGCCAGAGAGTTATGCAGGAAGATGGTACTGTCAAATTCAGTAGACCATTCTATTTTTGAATTAATAATGGCAAGTGCTTTACAACATTTATGGGCACTGTAGTGTGCTACCCACCCCCACAGTCAATCTCAAATGATATGAAAACCAAGAGGAGTTAATATTCTAGCACTTTTTGTTACAAATGTTGATGCTAACTATTTAGTCAAATTCCTTAAGCATTTATTTTATATACCTAACATTACTGCAGTTTTTCATTGCCAAAGTTATGCTTAGTTCTTCCTCCTGAAGTAAATACAGTTCCTGGTACTGAACTGATGTTGTGTTCTTCTCTGCTAAACTTTAGTTTGCAGAGAGTGGTCCTTCCATATACACAAACTGAATAATAAATATGATTGCATCTGTAACTGCTTGAGAAAAAAAGTCTCCCAGAAGTGTCAAGAGACCTAGTTCACTGGCTCCTAATAAGCCTAATATACCCCTTCTACCCAAGGCAGGTGCCATATAAATGTAATGTATCTTGATCAAAAGTATTTGACACATCATATGCAATTGTTTATTGAACTTTAAACATCATGATACACCATAGATTAAATAGTTAAAAACTATATAAGACAGTGTTCAAAATTGTCTTTCAAAACATCTCTTTGGACAAAACTGAAGCACCAAATTCAAGCACACTTTCTCCAAAATAACATGAGAACAAGGGGGAACAATTTCAAGCTGCTGATTATACAGGAACTACACAGGCCATGATAGCAGGAGTCACTGTTCTCTGCTGCAACATACAATTTAAAGTAGTAAGTTGTTCATTAAAGTCCATAAAGTGGATTCTAGTGCCTCGTGTTATAGCCATTTCTTTAGCTACTGTATTAATGGAACACAACATGGGGCAAGAAGACTAATATAGACCTCAATTTTATTAGAATGTCCAGAACTGTAGGTCAGATTACTTTTACATGATGCAGTATTTTACACTTTGGTGTGGAAACTAAACTTGAAACTGTCAGCACTTATTAGGCTCACAGATTTCAAGGACAAATATCAAGTTTTAGGAGCTTTTTCAATGTACTTCAGCTTGACTCACAAGATTCCTACTCTTAAAATCTTGTGATTCAGGAAGATATTACTAGTTATGGTGGCAAAGCAACTATGAAGTAAGATGATATCACAAAAAATTCTCACTTGTAACTTATTTGGTACTTGAGCCAGGTCTTTAGAAGTTAAATGCGAGTGCATTAGCTGCACTGCTTAGCATTTGTATTTGATTTATGACCCTTTTTTGAAATTAAGTCAAGAACAGCATTAAATCCATCTTAGTCACTGCAAACACAAAAGTGACCCAATATGAATTGTAAAATGAGCTATTGGCAAGAGAAATGCAATTATACATTCATCCTTATGTCTAAAGCATTCATACAAAACACACTGGAACCTAATGAGTTAACTTTACATTAATTATGCAACTCAAAAGCTCCTTCAGAAGGAAGCTCAGTTTTCTGACTGGACACAGAGGTTTCCTAAGTTTGCAAGGTAAGTCATCCGTCGTAGCTCACCTCAGAATGGGGCTCTGAGCCAAAACTTCAAAAAAGCACTGATGTGCCACTTCCAAGCAAGTCGGGATTTACAGTTAGCATTTTCCCCGCTGTTGTATCTTTCCCTTGTCAACATTATCTACTGAGGAAGCTTAAGAAATGCATCATTTCAAGTTATAATAGATCTGATGCTACTGCTGCTTTCATTTATTTTACTCAAGTGTATTTCACACTTCTTAAGCCTTCCCAAGCGATAAGTGTACATGACAAGAGAAAGATAAAAACAGCAGGGTTTAACCTCAGCAGCCTGCCTGAGTGATATCTTTTCCAGAAGATTTCGTAATTTCCACTGTAGTGAACACCTGTAAAAAAAAAAAAAAGCATAATGACATAATGACTTTTTGGATTTATTAATGCTTTGTGCAATAGTCTAAATGATTGTTGGGTACCTCTTATAGTATTCCACAAGCTAGGCTTCTAAAATGTTTAAATAGGAAGACAAGATGCAGATTGCATAATTAGTTATTTACAAGAAATGTCACACTTTGTATATTCCATCGATATACAAAATAAAGTTTAATGTGATTACATTTTAGATTTAAGTCACCCGAAGTCTATTCTCTTCCTGCACATGTGTAACTTCCCTCAACATTAAGTATTAACAAATTCTTGATTTGAAAAAGTTGAAGTTTGCCCCCTACCTCTGCACATGTTGGATGTATACCTATTGTTTCATCAAGTAATTCTTTCGTGAGGCCACATTTTATCGCTGCACCAAAACCTTGGGTAATTTCTCCAGCATTGGGTCCAAGAACATGAAATCCTATCACACGGTTCTTTTAAGAAAAAAAAGAAAAGAAATTAAGGTTTTATATTGGTAAAGTTTCATTTGAAGAGCGACTTCCAGTTCACTTAAGACTGGTCTTGAAATGAACGCAGTCAATAGTACACTTGGCACAGATGCTCTGAGGCATCTATAAGCATCAGTTAAGCCAGTAAATGAAAGCTTCAAGTTCATTTCCAGTCAAATTAACCAGCGTGGTGGAGGGAGGGGAGAATTCATTAGCAATATACAGAAAGTGTTTTAGAATTACATCGAGCATCATAATTTAGAAATATAGCTCAAGATTAAAACATACTAAGGCTATGTCTAACTATGCAGCTTTTAGCAACATGGCTGTGTTGCTATAGCTGTGCCACTAAAAGGTGCACAGTGTAGCTGCTGTTTGTCGGAAGCAGAGAGCTCTCCTGCCACAAAGCGCTGTTCATATTAGCACTTGTCATTGACAAAACTTGCGTCTTTCAGGAGGGGTCTTACTAACACCTTGAACAACAAAGTTTTGTCTTTCACTTGCCAGTGCAGACAAAGCCTAATTCTACGCCAGCTGGTTTTCATTAGTCTAGAGACATACAGTACATTCAGACTGTTGCTAATCTGTGAAGTGGTACTGTTTTTTTTTAATCTGAAGGCAGAATTTAAATACCTATTCATAATGCCTTCAAAAAGTTCTATTTAAAGAACTTTACCTAGTTGGCTATTGCTCTTCCCCTCAGTAGCGGGGTGGTTACCCCCTCCAGCCCTAAAAGGGCTAACCTCAGTCTGGGAAAGGACTGCCCCTGAGAGCCTAGAAGCAAAGGCTAATTAGGAAGGCAGACACAGCTGAGGCCAGGCCCAGTTAGAAGGCAGCAGACCCTGATAAAAGGGCTGAAAGACAGGAGCTAGACAGTCTCCCTCCAGCTTTAGAGGGAGATGGACCTAGTCGGCTGAAGGAGTGAAAGGTACTGAGGGTAGAGCAGTGCTGGGGAAGGGGCAGGCTGAGCTGAGGAGCTCAGGCATGGCAAGCTCCCATGCTGCAGCCTGACACAAATGCCTGAAAAGGTAGTGGGCTGTAGTGAAAGGCAGAAGGTCCAAAACCCCCTTGCCTGTGATGAGTGGCTTTTACACTGCAGTCTGCCCCAGGGAACAGGGGCTAGATGACGACTAGCAGTAGCCCTAGACTGAGGCAAGGTGGGTATAGAGGGTTGGGAGTTCCCCGGGGGAGAGAGTGTGTGTATTGCAAACAGGCAGCACCCAGATCCGGGAGGGACACGGGGGCCAGTGATGGCGAGACACCGGACTGCAGAGGGAGCTCTGGCTGGAAAAGAGCTAATTTTCCAGACAGCCAGCAAGAGGCACCACAGGGATGAGTGATCGTATCGCTACACCCTCTCATTACAGACATGAGTAATGTCTCCTGTAGGTTGGAGTTTATCAACTTAATTGGTTTCTGAAGTCACGACTGGCTGCAATGGCAAATCAGATTGCAGACAAGAATAACTTGCAGGCAATGGAGTAAACTGGCACTTATCTTTAAGTAACAAAAATTCTGTATGAATTTCTCTTGTGTATTTTATTAAATATAAATGACTCAGCAACAGGATTGTTTCAAAGTAGAATGTTTGTGTAATTTTTCCATGAAGTGTCAGTGTTAGCAGTTCTCTACAGTGAGTCTGACTACAATACTTCAGGCAGGATACCAAATACCTCACAATACAATATTAATTGTATGCAAACATCTATTTACATTGCGTTTGTTTTGGCTTTTCTTGTTCAAAAAGTGTCTGAAATTTACACTCAGTACTCCTTTCTCAGGTGTTTTTATATAGCTTCTACAGTGAAGTTCTAATGCTCAGTGATACATCCATCTTATAAACAGATTAGATCTTCATTGAAGATTCCAGGAATGGGATAAGAAAATGAATAAAAGCTCACTTCCTTTCAATAATATAGATAGATACAATATGGTATTTAGAAACAGTGTTTCTGCTCCCAGCCACCAATCAATTTAATGCCAAATTATCTCCCCCTCAGAGTTTTATTTCTCTCCTAAAAGGTCATGTTCAGGGTTGAATCTGTTGTGTATTATAAGGTACCAAGTACTGTTGCAGCTAAAAGCATATTGGGAATATGACAAAATCCTGTTTTTCCTATTAAAAATGCACAGCACAGCGTTATACCCAGACACAAGTTTTCTGTCCTCCAAAATAGATAGAAACTGAACAGAAAGGGGTATACTTCCTTAAGAAAGTAAGAGACTTAGGAAAATGCACGTTTAAACACGTCACAGAAATGCATGCAACAAGGTCACTTAACTGGAATCAAATGAAACGTCTGAATTTCTGAAGTACTAGAAATAAGGCACAACCACCTCCCAAAACTCACTCTAGAGAAAAATCCAAACATAGCTATACCAATCCATTCTCAAATTAATGTTATCACATTGAGGCACAAGTTTCATAAATCATTAATCTGGTATCAACTGCTCAATCTGCGAGACACAACCAAATATTATCTAGTGGATCAAAAGAACAAGCTTAAGTTCTTAATAAAATGTACTTGGATACTGTATTAAAAGAATGAGTGTCTGAAATTGGCCATAAACTGAGACCCTGGCCTCAACTCAATCACTAAACATGTTCTTGAGTCTGTAGCCTAGAAATTTTGCTTCTGAGATTAACACATGCTCACAGTGGAGACAAATTCTAATTTATAATACATACATTGTCATGTTTATTGCAGATTATCTTTGCATAGCAAGTATTGTTGTCTCTGCTGGGTACTGTCCATTCAAGAGGCCAAAACAAAGTGTGATACACCTGCAGGGAGCAAGAGGAAGTAGTGTTAAGACTGAATATTTTAATGTAGTCTATTTATAAGTTTCCCAGTTTGTAACTAAACCTAACCTACTAGCTACCCGTTTCTCCTTAATTTTTGAAGACATCGGACGAGAAACTTTCACATAAACGAATCTGACATCAGAAAAGGGCAGACAAATAAACAGTGACAAGTTTTTAAAGTGCTTGTACACAAATGCCAGAAGTCTAAATAATAAGATGGGTGAACTAGAGTGCCTAGCATTAAAGGAGGATATTGACATAATAGGCATCACAGAAACATGGAGTGAGGACAATCAATGGGACACAATCATTCTGGGGTACAAAATATATCAGAAGGTCATAACTGGTTGTGCAGGGGCAGGATGGCGCTATATGTGAAAGAAAATGCAGAATCAAATGAAGTTAAAATCTTAAAAGAATTCACTTGTTCAATAGAATCTCTAGCGAGAGTAATTCCATGCTCTAATAAGAATATAACAGTAGGGATTTATTATCGACCACCTGACCAAGACAGCGATAGTGACTATGAAATGCTAAGGGAGATTAGAGAGGCTATCAAAATAAAGAACTCAATAATAGTGGGGGATTTCAATTTTCCCCATATTGACTGGGTACATGTCACCTCAGGATGAAATGCAGAGACAAAATTTCTCAATACTTTAAATGACTGCTTCTTGGAGCAACTGGTACAGGAACCCACAAGGGAAGAGGCAACTCAGTTTAGTTGTGAGTGGAACGCAGGATCTGGTCCAAGAGGTAACTATAACAGAACCAACTGGAAATAGTGACCATAACAACATTTAACATTCCTGTGGTGGGAAGACCACATCAACTGCCTCACACTGTGGCATTTAATTTCAGAAAGGGGAACTATGCAAAAATGAGGGGGTTAGTTAAACAGAAATTAAAAGATAAAGTGACAAGTGAAATCCCTGCAAACTGCATGGATACTTTTCAAAGACACCATAATAGAGGCACAACTTAAGTGTATACCCCAAATTAAAAAAACACACACAGCAAAAGAACTAAAAGTACCATCGTGGCTTAACCATGTAAAAAGCAGTGAGATAAAAAGGCATCTTTTTAAAAGTGGACATCATATCCTAGTGAGGTATCTAGAAAGGAGCATAAACACTGCCAAATTAAGTGTAAAAATGTAGTAAGAAAAGCCAAAAAGGAGTTTGAAGAACAGCTAGCCAAAAACGCAACAGGTAATAAAATGTTTTTTAAATATATCAGAAGCAGGAAGTCTGCTAAACAACCAGCGGGGCCCCTGGGCAATAGAGATACAAAAAGGACCACTTAAAGTTGAGAAAGCCTTCACGGCTGAGGACATTAGGGAGAGTCACAAACCTGACCTGTCTTTTGTAGGTGACAAATCTGAGGACCTGTCACAGACTGAAGTGTCAGTAGAGGAGGTTTTGGAACTAACTGATAAACTTAACTGTAACAAGTCACTGGAAGAACTCTAATGTGAAATTGAGGAACTATTAACTAAGGTCTGTAACCTGTCCTTTAAACCATTCTGTATCCAATTACTGTAACTCCAATATTTACAAAGGGCTCTAGAGATAATCCCAGCAATTAAAAAATTGTCAGGCACATAGAAGAACAAACTGTTGGGCAAAAGAGTCAACATGGTTTCTGTAAAGGGAAATCATGTCTTACTAATTATTAAAGTTCTTTGAAGGGGTCAAACAAACAAACATGTGGACAAGGGGAGGGGGTCCAGTGGACATCGTGTACTTAAGATTTCCGGAAAGCCTTTGACAAGGTCCCTCACCAAAGACTCTTACATAAATTAAGTTTCATAGGATAAGAGAAGATCCTTTCATGGACTGAGAACTGGTTAAAAGACTGAGAACAAAGTGTAGAAATAAATGGTAAATGTTCAGACTGGAGAGGAGTAACCAGTGGTGTTCCACAAGGTTCAGTCCTAGGACTAATCCTATTCAACTTATTCATAAATGGTTTGGAGGAAGGGGTAAAATAGCGAGGTGGCAAAGTTTGCAGATGATCCTAAATTGCTCAAAATAGTTAAGACCAAAGCAGATTGTGAAGAATTTTGAAAAGATCTCACAAAACTAAGTGACTGGGCAACAAAATGGCAAATTAAATTTAACGTGGATGAATGTAAAGTAATGCACATAGGAAAAAATAACCCCATCTATACATACAATATGATGGGGGCTAATTTAGCGACAACTAATCAGGAAAAAGATCTTGGAGTCATCGTGGATAGTTCTCTAAAGACATGCACACAGTGTGCAGTGGCAATCAAAAAAGCAAATAGGATGTTAGGAATCATTAAAAAAGGGAGAGAGAATAAAAGAGTATTTTATTGCCCTTGTATAAATCCATGGTGCACTCACATCTGGAATACTGCGTATAGATGTGGTCTCCTCATCTCAAAAAGGATATACTGGCATTAGAAAAGGTTCAGAGAAAGGCAACTAAAATGATTAGGGGTTTGGAACAGGTCCCATATGAGGAGAGATTAAAGAGGCCAGGACTTTTCAGTTCGGAAAAGATGACTAAGGGGGATATGACAGAGGTATATACATATAGTTATGAGTGGTGTGGAGAAGGTAAATAAGGAAAATTTACTTGTTCCCATAATACAAGAACTAGGGGCCACCAAATGAAATTAATGGGCAGCAGGTTTAAAACAAAAGGAAGAAGTTCTTCATACAGCGCACAGTCAACCTGTGGAACTCCTTGCCTGAGGAGGTTGTGAAGGCTAGGACTATAACAGGGTTTAAAAGAGAACTGGATAAATTCATGGAGGTTAAGTCCATTAATGGCTATTAGCCAGGATGGGCAAGGAATGGTGCCCCTAGCCCCCCTTTGTCAGCCGGGGGGGGGGGGGTGATGGATGGCAGGAGAGAGATCACTTGATCATTACCTGTTGGGTTCACTCACTCCAGGGCACCTGGCATTGGCCACTGTAGGGTAGACAGGATACTGGGCTGGAAGGTTCTTAAGACATTACTCTCCAATTTCTAACTGGATTTAGTGATCTGCTCCACCCACTCCCCATCTTCCAAATCAAAGTTTATATACATGGCTGGTAGTATTACCGATTGACTTTGCCTGGCATTTCCTAAAATATCTTGTTTTCCAGTTGCTTATAACCAACCATTTGGGCAGGAGTTTTCCATGCTGGGTGTTAGTCTCAGGCTGAATATTTTGGGACTATTTCAGTTAGTTAAACCAGTTCAGCCATTTCTGAGGACAAGGGTATCTTTGGAAAGCACTAGTGATTCCCCATACTTTAGAGTAGGAATAGTGCTGGTACACAGAGGATTACAACCTAATACTATCAGTTACTCAGTTAGCTCAAGTGGCAGAGGTCTAGGTTCCAACCCTGGTGCCGAACCATATGGGTTTGGTGCCACACGATGGGATTTCATTTTTTCGTTTCTCCTTTTAAAAACGATAGGAAATTATACAAAAGAACTACTTTAGAAGAACAGTAAAGTTGCAAAGTCAAGCACTTAAAAAAATAGGAAATAGAATAAGGCTGCCTGTGTATCTTAAATTCACTACCCTTACACATATGCATTATCATAATCTGATCATAATTCAAGACTTTTTCTACAGGACTCCTGCTTATTCTGTGCACTAATTCATACTGCTCACTTAATGAGCAGCCATCAAATATTTGATCTTCATTGTTCAAGGCATATTCCCATGTCTCACTCACTGCACACTATTCAAACCTTATTCTGAAGTTTGAGCTATTAATTTCCTCATAGGATTTTCTATGGTAGTCATCACCACAGTGAGTCCTTCACACACATTGAGTTTATTTTCACAACATGCCTGTGAGATCAGGGGTATGATCCTTTCCTTCAGCAGTCCCATCTCAATTACTATACACACTCCAGCTGTTGCCATCAATGAGGCAGGGATCCTACAGATTAGTCTTTCACTACAGCTCCACATAACCATCCACCCTATGCACTAAATGGACTGGGATTGTGTGGAAAAAGTACATGATCACATACATCGAGACTGCATACACATGATAAAGGAGCTGAATTATGGTTGCACAGGTAACTAATTCTGGCATTTCCTAACTTTTGAACACTAGATTGTGAAACCTTAATATTCATAACAGTTTGAGTAATATAAAATAAGCTCGGCCAATTGCTATGCTTTGTGTAGCATTCCTATTTAAAACAGTTAAGTTTACTTTATGGTGTTTTGTAAGTTTATCTTCACTGGTTTCAGTTTGGTGCCAGCTGCTTAAGATGCTCTGGTTGCTGCATATGCAATTAAAAATACTATATTTTACTTAAGAACATAAACTGCCATACTGGTTCAGACCAATGGTCCATCTAGCCCAGTATCTTGTCTTCCGACAGTGGCCAATGCCAGGTGTCCCAGAGGAAATGAACAGAACAGGTAATCATCAAGTGATCCACCCCGTTACTCATTTCCAGCTCTGGCAAACAGAGGCTAGAACACCATCCCTGCCCATCATGGCTAATTGCCATTGAAGGACCTATCCTCCATGAACTTATCAAGTTCTTTTTTGAACCCTGTTATAATCTTGGCCTTCACAACATCCTCTGGCAAAGAGTTCCACAGGTTGACTATGTGTCGTGTGAAGAAATACTTCCTTTTTTTTTTTTTCCATTTGATTATCCCCAATTCTTGTGTTATGAGGAATAAATAGTACTTCATTATTTACTTTCTCCGCACCAGTCATGCTTTTATAGACCTCAGTCATACCCTCCCTTAGTCTCTTTTCAAGTTGAAGAGTCCCAGTCTTATTAATCTCTAATATAGAAGCTATTCCATGCCCCTAATAATTTTTGCTGTCCTTTTCTGAAACTTTTCCCCAATATATCTTTTTTGAGATGGGGCAACCACATCTGCATATAGTATTTGAGATCTGGGCATACAATGAATTTATATAGAAAATATCATATTACCTCTATTTTATTATCTAGCCTAAGAGGTCTCAAACTGAAAATGACCACATAGGCCACAGGAGAACTAGTACATTGACCCAAGGGCTGCACCACTGACACCATTCCTCACTGTCCCTGGCCGCACCTCCACTCCACCCCGACCTGCCTCTTCCCATGCCTTCTCTGCCCCATTCCAACTCCTTCCCCGAAGTCCCACCCCAACATTGCCCCCTCGGGGTGCAGGGTGCAGCAGGGACTCAGGGCAGGAAGTTGGTGTGTGGGGTGCAAGAGGGGTGAGGGATGTGGGATGCAGCAGGTGGCTCAGGGCAAGGAATGCAGGAGGGGTGCAGGATGTGGCAGGGGGCTTAGGGCAGGGAGTTGGGGTATAGGAGGGGTTCAGAGTATGAGCTCCAGTGTGGCACCACTTACCTAGAGCAGCTCCCTACCTGCCCTGGCTCTGGCCCCGCGCCGCTCCAGGAAGCGGCTGGAACCAGTCCCTGCAGCCCCCTGGGAGTAGGGAGGAAAAAGGGGCTCAGGGTTCTGTTCACGTGCTGCTCTTGCCATTCCTCCAGGTACCTCCCACGAAGCTCCTATTGGTCATGGTTCCCTGTTCCCGGCCATGGGAGCTGCAGGGGGTGGTGCCTGGAGGGAGGCAATGTAGGAGCCCTCTGCCTCCTCCCCACAGCCCGAAGAGACGTGCTGCACCCGCTTCAGAGAGCGGCTCAGGGCTCGTGGCGCCACAGGGGGCAATCTTGTGGGCCTGGAGGTAGGCAGAGGGGTGGAGGTGCGGGGAGCTTGACAGGCTGCACACAAGAGCCCAGCCGGCCACGTGTGACCCGCAGGCCGCATGTTTGAGACCCCCAATCTAGCCCTTTCTTAATGATTCCCAACATTCTGTTCACTTTTTTTTGACTGCCGCTGCACATTGGGTGGATGTTTTCAGAGAACTATCCACTATGACTCCAAGATTTTTCCTGAGTGGCAATAGCTAATTCAGACCACATCATTTTCTATGTATAATTGAGATGATGTTTTCCAAAGTACATTACTTTGCATTTATCAACACTGAATTTCATCTGCCATTTTGTTGCCAAGTCACCCAGTTTTGAGAGATTATTTTGTAGTTCTTTGCAGACTGCCTGGGACGTACCTATCTTGAGAAGTTTTGTATTTTTTAGGAGGGAGGGAGTAGGAAGGGAGAATAATGGAAAATTAACATTGATTCCCTACCTGGGGGGCAGGTATGTTTTGTATGCTTCGGAATGCCAAGGCATCTTTGCTTGAATTGCGCCAGCCCTCAGACCCAACTGGGCCACTGCTGTTGCTGCCCCGATCCTGAGTGAGTGGGAACCAAATTCATGTGCTGGGAGCCCCACCTCACCAGTCTCCATCTTAAAACTGTAACAAACTTGTAGGTTATGAGGGCATTCCCATCACTGTGAATAAAGGGGCCAATCCCTCTCTGGTCTTACTGCCACGTATGCCCTCACAGCCAACCCATCAAGTAGATCCTGGGCTCACCACCTTCCTGAGGAGAATGTGTGCGCGCGCGCGCACACACACACACACACACACACACACACACACACTATTTGAATTGCATACACAGCATCCTGAGTATTTTAGGCAGCTGGCACTAAAATTATAGTAACTTCCAAGTTAGTGCTGAATTGTAAACAGAAAATAGTGAAAATAGAGTGTGCCACACAGTAGCTTCAAATAGAGAGAGTATAAGGTGGGTGCAAAACTGGTTGGAAAACGGTTACCAGAGAGCAGTTATCAGGGATTCAGTCATGCCGGAAGGGCATAATGAGTGGGGTCTGGTTCTGTTCAATATCTTCATCAATGATTTAGATAATGGCATACAGAGTTCACTTATAAAGTTTGCGGAGGATACCAAGCTGAGAGGGCTTGCAAGTACTTTGGAGGATAGGATTAAAATTCAAAATGATATGGACAAATTGGAGCAATGGTCTGAAGTAAACAGGATGAAATTCAATAAGAAAAAATGCAAAGTACTCCATTTAGGAAGACACAAATCAGCTGCACACATACAAAATGGGAAATGACTGCCTAGGAAGGCATACTGTGGAATGGGATCTGGGGGGTAATAGTGGACCACAAGCTAAATGAGTCAGTGTAACGCTGTTGCAAAAAAAAAAAAAAAGCAAACAATTCTGGGATGTATTAGCAGGAATGTTGTAAGCAAAATATGGGAAGTAATTTTTCCACTCTACTCAGGCCTCAACTGAAGTATTGTGTCCAGTTCTGGGCACCATACTTTAGGAAAGATGTAGACAAATTGAAGAGAATCCTGGGAAGAGCAACAAAAACAAGTAAAGGTCTGGAAAACATGACCTATGAGGGAAGATTAAGCAAACCCAATTTTTTCAGTCTGGAAAAGAAAAGTCTGAGGGGACAAGAAAAACAGTTTTAAAGTATGTAAAAGGTTATTACAAGGAGGAGGAAAAAAAATTGCTTTTCTTAACCTCGGAGGATAGGACAAGAAGCAGTGGGCTTATATTGCAGCAAGGGAGGTTTAGGTTGGGCATTAAGAAAAACTTCCTATCAAGGTGATTAAGCACTGGAATAAATTGCCTAGGAAGGTAATGAAATCTCCATCATAGGAGCTTTTTAAGAGCAGGTTAGACAAACACCTGTCAGGAATGGTCTACAGATAATTAGCCCTGCCATGGGTATAGGGGACTGGACTAGATGACCTCTTGGGTCTGTGATTCTATAGATCAGAAGGAAACATTTGGCATTACAAGCATAAATTCTAGAGTTGAGTTTACAAAAACAATGTTATTGCAATACATCTGTGAAAACCTTGCCAGAAGAAGGGAGACATAAGGAACTGGAATGAAGATTAAAATCAGAGTCTAAAGCAGGTATCAGCCCCCCTGCCAGAAGCCCAAGAACTGGCCAGGGAGGAGCAGAGAAACAGTTCAATTAGTGAACAAAAACAGAATACAGGGGAAGTCTCAGGACACCACCACCTAATATGAATATGCAGAGGACTGTGGTACACAAAGGGATGAATAACTTTTTGGAGTGTTGATTCAAATAACTTTACAGTCACTGTTCCAGTGAAGTGAAATTACCTTCCCTCATCCAATCTGTATTTCCCAAACTCGAAGAGCCACATGGAACTATATACCTAAAGGCAAATGTTTCTGGATTTTTGAGACACCACATGTGTGAGAAAAATCTTTGAATCAAACCAACTTCAGCTGGTGAGAGACAAGCTTTGGAAATTGTCATTTGTTAGAAAATACTTGAATAATAAAGTAAAATTACACCAAAGTGTTTAAATAGGGATCTCCTCAATACTTGCAACGTTCATTTAGACTAGTAGCCTCTTGAGAAGATACAATAGCACATTTAAACAGGCAGCTTTGAAATGAAGACTTCAGCTTCTCACCTCTATGTTTTCCTTTCCGTATTTTTCAATGGCTCTCTCTTCAGGTAATCCACAACAGCCATACTCCAAAGGAGTAAACACCGTAGTTGGTACATTGACATAGTCACACTAAAATTAAAATAATTCAGTTTTCTTTATATTTACATATTCGTATGACTTTCACAGAGACACAAAAACTTCTATTTTTTAAAAAAAGAACAAGCTGCACCACCAAATGTTGTCTGGTTACAAACACTCATTGTCATAATAGCACAAGACCCAAGACTCTCAGCCAGCACCTAAACTCTTGACGTAAATACCATGGTGAAACTGAAGTTCACATTTTCATAGAATATAACCTTACCTTTATAAAGCTATCCCCAAAAAGTCTGCGAGCTAGAAGCTTGCCTGCCTGAATTGCAACTGGAGTAAGTTCAAGTTTTCCATCCAAGATATCTCCAATAGCATAGACATGAGGCACATTGGTTTGTTCCTCGTCATTTACAGGTATTTTTCCATTCCTTTTGGAAACAAAGTATAGATCAGTATTCTGGCCTTACTTTCTCAATTCAGTTAAAAACCTATTCTACTACACAGAGACACTAGAATACTTTCAGGCATTGCTCATAATATTTATGCCAGCTCTAGTTAGATCATCAACTCCTTGATCCACAGACTACTGCCTTTTCCTCCTATACCAGCGGTGTCCAATACAAATTCGATACTAGCCACACTTGTGGTTTTGAATTTTTCTAATTCGCCACACTATAAAAAAAGGATTAAAAATACTACAAACGACATTTCAAATTTTTATCAAAACTAAGCAGATATTACAAAAAATAGGTACTAACACAAAATTACTTCAGTGTGACACTTCGCATTCTTAATACTTGATCTGTATTTGGATTTTATAAAATTTATTACAGAAAAAGTGGATTCAGAGACCCACGCATTGCTCATGCATTAGTCACAATTCAAGAGACTATTTGCCACATGTGGCTAGTGGTGAACATATTGGACACCACTGTCCAATACAATACCAAACAGTCAGTACTTAAAGGGCCAGATTTTGACCTCTGAACACAAGCGTATCTCTGAGTAACACCACAGACATTTGAGAGAAATCAGGATCTGTCCTCCTTTTATTTGAATATTATATAGAGTGCTGAAATAGACATCTCCCTCCTAAACAAAAGTCTAACCTATCAGCACAGATGACAAGCAAAGTATTAAGAGCTATTTAGTCAATGGGCACTGTTGCTTTGTTTATAATGCTAACTTAATCTGGTTAAACCAGAAGACTGAACTCAATGAGGTTCAATTAATCAGAAAAATGAAACACAAGTCAGATTTATACAAGCAGGTTATAAAACCATTTTAATCACTGTAAAGGTCCTCTCTAAAAATTCAAGTGTAAAGTCTCAATTTAATGGGTATTCCTGCTAAATCTCTCATACGCAGGCTAAGAATTTTATCAGTAAATATTGGTAAACAGCAATTCAACCGCACACACACACAAATGGATGAAAAAATTTCTATTGATAATTATCGAAGTTTACAGACAGGCAAAGTAAGAAAAGCTGCCTGAGAACTTAGTCTGATTTATGGATGTTTACTTTGCCTATTTTAAACATGTGATGTTGACAACATCTTTTAAACTTTTTAAATCTCAACTCCTACTGTCATTAAATAAACTCCTAATGTCTTACTCCCTGTAATTTCCCACAACTGAAAATTAAAATAAAAAAATTTAAAAAAGCTCAAAAGCCAAAACACATTGATATTATCTGACAAAATTATAAAAATAATCAAGTTTCCCCAAGCCTACTCATAGGTCAGTACAGCAAAAGCATTACTGACTTACTTCAGTTACTCTGATGTAAAAGTAGTTGCTTGTAGTTCTACCGTTTAAAAAATATGTGCTTCAAAGTCAAGTTTTATAGGAGAATATTATTATTTTTAAATATATTTAAAATACTGGTTTCTATAAAAGGATCTCACATGAAAAGTAATTCATGCTTCATTTCTTGGGACAAAAGCTATTGAAAATCTCCATTGCCAACTGACAAGTATCATAAGCAGGAATTTCAAAAAAAATCAGTATCAGCTACTGGTAGGGTTAAGACGTTGAGAGCAGTCCTGAAGTGAACATGCTAGACAAATTAAGATACTCACTTTTCATTAATTTTGACACCAATCTTATCTAAACCAATGTTTTTGGTACAGGCATCACGACCAATGGCTATCAAAACCTACAAAATAACAAAAAAAAGCTATCAATGTTTTCCTGAATATTCTGTTGCTTAGTTTTCATTGAAAAACTGACAGTGAACAGTTGAAGCCACATTTCCTAACATTGCTTAAACGTGAAGGTGTCAGTAGTATACCTAATTAGTTCTAAAAAGGTAATAGCCGCAAAAAAGATTACTTTGACACTAGAATAATAGTGAGAACAGACAATTGATAACATATGACACCATCTACAAAACAGTCAATCCCCTAGTAGCACAGTTAAAGTTTCAGCAATTCTGTGGACAAAGTCGCAACAGGACAGAATATCGACGTCTTATTTTTCTATGGAATGTTGACAAGTCTGGCAGGTTGCCAAAATTATTGAATTTCTTACTATACTTTCCTTCCTTTCTTTCCAAATAGTACAAATGGTTTAAGAGCTTTAATGATCATTAACAAACACTGTACTTTGATACAAATACATATTTGTGAGCATCACTGAGTGCCTGATAACAGGGATATCTGCAGTACAAAATTGCTTACAGTATTATATTCTCCTTCGACAATGTCTGGTCCCTCAGTAGACTGTGCTACCACTTTTAGTCTTCCAGGCATGCCTTCCTCCAACCTTCCAATCTGTAGGAAAGAATTCATAATCTTAGTCAAGTTACCTTAACCAGCAGAGCCATATCGCATTGTCACACTATACCCTTTGCTGAACGTTCAGCAATAAAATTCTTTTAACTTAAAAGCTTGGTCTCACAGAATTTTTTCAGCTTATCTGCTATAGAGCTAAAATGTCTTCCAAGAAAGGTAAATCACAAGACACTTGCTACATAACCAGCCTGAAAGGAAAGGATTATGCAGAATGCAAGAAAGAAGATAAACAAGTGAAAGTACTTGCCTGGGTAGGTACAAATTTCCTGATGAATTTAACACCATGAGTTTCCATGTAGGCACCTGCTCTCTCTGCCATTTCTTGGTCAAAGCCTCGAAGAAGGATGGAGCGCACCATAACTGTGACATCCAAACCAATGCCAGCAAGAAATCCTGCACACTCCAGAGCCACATAGGATGCACCCACAATTAGAGTTTTGCCAGGGCAGTAAGGCAGGGAGAAGAGATCATCGCTGGGGGGGAGAGGAGGGGGAAAAAAAAAAAAAAAAAAAAAAAAATCACAGAAAACATTTTTACAATTCAACTTTGTTTCAATTTGCATGTGCAAAAATAGAAGGGAAGTCTTATTAACTGAGACTAACATCTCATCTCACCTAGTAATGCAGTATTCTTTATCTCCAGGGATACCCAAATATCGGGGCCTTTCTCCTGTTGCTAAGACAAATGCTTGTGCTGTGTGAAAAGTTTCCTGTCCTTTTCTGTTGGTTGCCTGAGATACAGAAAAAAACAGAATTACAGAACTACTGTATTTTTAGATGCCAGGAATAACTTTAGTGTCAAAGTCTACTGCCAACAATAATACCCTCAACTTTATTAAGCAGCTGATAAATGCAATAGGATTTAGAAATGAGTTTTGATAACCGATGGATTCAAGTGAAAAGCCATTACATTATAGAGAGACTCTTAAGAAATCCTTCTACTGAACATGGTAACATCTATTGTTAATGGGTTTACATTGGAAAAATACACTAGACTTCTCTCTCCCACACTAGCTGCATTGAATAACAAAGTGATTAGGTGACTTGGGCAGGGCTCAGAAGATTTAAGCTAATAGCTAAAATAAAACTTAATTGTAAAATTAAGGTATTTAATAAGGGGAGAGAGACTGAAAGTTTCTTAAAGAACTTGAAATAAGAGTTCATTGTTGATGCTAGCAGCAAAACAGATTGTTATCCAAGTAATTTTGAGGCTTGTGTAGGAGTAGACTAGAAAAGTGCTTTAAGACAGGCTGATTCCTCAGGTAGGAAGAAAAAAAAAAAAGGATGGTTTATTTTAAATTTCCCTCAACTTCAAAGGCAGTCAGTCTTTGGGACTTCACATTGCAAAATGCCTGTTTTTGAAAGGGGTTTGAGAAACTACAAGTCAAACCCGTGGGAGAAGGAATGTCAGATTTGTCCTCTTGCATGTAGCAGCTTAAAAAAAAATAAACGTCTGCTCTACTTTCCTTTATTGATGGCCCACCTCAGTACCGAACTTATATTAAATGAACAGCTGGAAATTTAATTTCTTCTATAACATTGGTGAAAAATAAGCCAAGAAGTTTTACTCCTCGTTCAGTGTAACCTTCTGGATTTAAATTGTGTGTAGACTGGACTAAATCAAACTACCTACATCAGGGTCAGGCAGCTGCACGCTGCAAACCTACCTGATGTACAATTTTGTTAATTGCTGCATCCCAGACCTGGGTAAACCCTGGTCCAATCTGATGGCCAGCTATAATACATGCTATGCAGTACAAATTAAGTGCATACTTGTCTTGTGGCTTCATTCCAATGCCAATACACAGAATACTATTCCAACTACATTATATCATGGAAGTGCTGGGATCTGAACTTGAGCAACAAGCAAGGTTTTGGGTATGGCTCTTTATGTACAGAATTCCTCTCTCTCTCTCATTCATGCTTTAACAAAAAGCTCTTGATCAGTAGGCTACGTATGTGCTCTTCTAAAATTAACAATCCTCTTCCAAACTAATTTTAATGCTTTCTTGGCTCAGTATGTAATATTATTCATAGTTACTCACTGAGATTAAGATCCAATTTTCACTGACGTTTTGAGGCAAGAGGCAAGTTACAAGTAAAAAGTAAGTTTTAACTTGAATCAACACTATTCAGGGATCTTGAATGAAAGACCCAGTAAACTCCTGATTCTTAAGTGCTATAGATTTAAGTTAACATCAATTATATATAAACATTAAGGCAATTTAAGAGTTGTGTTTCATAGCTTCTCATTTAAAATTTTGGAATCAAGTCACACGGTTTGTTACTCACTCAAGCTTTACCTCTCTACTTATGCAAGATTCTCTATTTGCAGATCCCCATATTACTTCCACATAACTGGAATTAGTATGCAAGTATTATGACAGTGGTTACTGGAGTATAAATCTACCTAAATCAGTAAATTATTCTTCTAATTTTAATTCTTTAAGTGAGATAAGTAAAGTATCACATTAAGCTGAAACCTTTTTACATTCCAGATTTCAGCTAAAGAGCAGTTTTAGGACATATGGTGAGGGATTCTTAATAGGTCAAAGAAAATAAGCCAAAGCTAAACATGCAACAGGTACCTTTATTTTGTGTGGTTCGATAAATTCTGCATAGGCATTGAGGTATGTCACAGTCTTCTCTCTCAGGGACACCCTATAACCCCAATTTAAAGAGCCTATGTAGTTCTGAATTGCTTCTACCATGGTCTCCCAGTTGTGTTTAACTAAAAGAGGAAACAAGAAGCTTTGCAGCTAAAAAGAAGCTGAAGTATAAACACACAAACTTCATGAACGTCAAAAAGAAGCTTACAGTAAACAGTTGCTAATTAGTCATAACTCAAATTATGGCAATACTTTAGGTTAAGGAACACCTCACTAAATCAGCAAGCCCAAGAAGAATACAAATACACATTTCACGTAGTAATGTATTCAAGTTTTTCCTTTAATATCTTCATATCTATCAGACATAAAAATGGCTTGCGCCTCTCAGCATTATTTGCAAAGTAATCTGGATTTATGAAACCCAACAAGCTAGTTTATGCAAATTATGGTGGAATGAAGTGTCAAAACAGGCTTAACTGTCTTCATAAAGAGATTTTGGGGGAGAGGGAGGAAAAAGTTGTTGAAGTGGCAAAGTGAATTCTATTTAGTCACTTCTATACTAAAAGCATTCTTATGTAAGCTCAAAAGTTCTGACTTGCATCCTCCCCCACCAGTGTTCAGTGTTACTGACCTTGCTCATCATACTCCCAGCCAAATTTCCTTGAATCTTGAAGTGCCTGTCCCAGAAGTGCAGCTTGATGCATCAGTTTCTTAGGAATACAACCTACATTTACACAAGTGCCACCAAGTCCTGTGATGGAAAGAAAAAGTGTATTTAAAGTTATTACCAGCATTAACTTAAGATGTTCACTTCTGCCTTTTTTGACATGCTTTATGTATTCTACTGTCTATCCATCCATTAGTATTGCTTTCTGTATATATCCAAGCAATGGATGAAGAACTTCCTTTACAACTACGTACCTTCCGATGCAGTAAGTGATTGGACAATGTTGACAAAGTAACATTTTTTTACTTAAGCAACAACATTTTAATTAACTCCAACATGAAGCAGGTTACATAAGTAAAGCTTTAAGCATAGGCCCAACGCATTCACATATATAAAGTAGTTTTGGACTAATTCACCACCATTTATTATATAGTCAGAACAGAATGACACTTTCATGATACCTAAGATGTGCAAGAGACCACAGTCTGCAGTGTCAACCACACCTATTCTATGGAGTCTGAGCACGCTAAATTTCAAAAAAGAAATGAAGGCAAACATTCCTCTAAGAAATTCAACACATGCTTTCTTCAGAACAAGAGAACCCCACTTTTCTCTACACAACAGAGTATACTTATGGAAAGGATGAACACTGATCTGTTCTATAGGAGCCAGGATAAAAAAAAGTGTCAAAACAGCAAAAAGCAAGGCCAAGGGAAAGTGAATAATTCTTGAGACCACAGGAAAAGCATCCACTTTTGAGGTGCTTGTAACACCTACTGTAGAAGTATAGTCCCTTTGGGTCTACAAAATACTGAATGTATCACAGTGCTAAGCATTTCATCTAAAATAATGAGATGATACTGTAATTAGCCACTCTTTCACATGTGAAGCCAATTCAAAGTAACATTTTCATCTAAGGAGCTCAAAATGTGCTTTGCAGATATCAGTTTCTGTATAAGGGATTAAAATGTTTATGATTTAAATAGGGAAGGTTATGTAGAAAATAATTTAGTGAGAATATGAAATCCAAGAGTTGTTAATAAGAAACTGAAGTAAATAGTGAAAGGGACCCTGGGTAGAAAAATCCATCCAGAACAGCAGTTCCCAAACTTTAACAACCTGTCAACCTCTTTCACTAAAATGTTAAGTCTCACGAACCCCTTCCAAAAAATGAATATTTCCAAGGATTCTCTCTTTTACCTGAGTACAAATTATAAAAGCAGTGATCTTGGAAATATAATTTTAGGACATGCTTATTACACACTAATTATTTATCATTACAGTATTTTTATTACATTATGAAAACACTCTTCCAAGATCTCACTTTCGTAGCTTGTATCACTTTGAATAAGCCTGTTACAAGGCCTTTATGCTTCATCAAGGACTATTAGATGTGAAACAGCATGAAGGCATTTAAGATGACAACTCAAGAGTTCCTCCTACACAAGCAATCAGGTCCTGAGCAGTCCAAGAGAACAATGCACGTTACAACCAAGCTTAAACTTGTTCATAATCATTTAAAAAATACTAGCTGCCTATTTAATTTTAAAAACAACAAAAAATATCCACCTCCCTTTCCATTTCCTATGAGGAGTCTTGAAGTTTAAAATCTCCTCAGTGTGATAGAGATACTTGCTTTGATCTGCTTAGCTCTTGGAAGTCCAGGGACTCCAGGCTGCTGGACAGGGTCCCTAGGGGCAGCTCTATCCACCATTAGGGAATTTTTTCCTCTTGAGAACCCCCTGTAACATTTCACAAACTCCGAGGGGCTCACGAACCCCCGTTTGGGAACCACTCATCTAGAAGAACAGGCAAGTTGAATGAGGTTTATTTCCTCCATCATTTATGAGGTAGAATCACAGCCTCATGTCCATACAATTAACATACTATAGGAATGCAAAAACCTGAAATTAAATAATTCAAGCAATGCCTGACATCAGCATTTTACTCTATACATATATACTGTGAATTGAGGCTAGGACCATTAAAAGAACCTTACCCCACGAAGTACCCGAAGGTGTTGGCACAACATAATCTAACACCATGACCTTTTTTCCTAAGGCAGCAGCTTCCTGTATTAAAAAAAGGAAGGCAGATATGAACTGCTGAACTTCTCCATTGCTTTTTGATACTAAAAAGTTTTCCCTGCTCATTTAAGCATGTCCTCCAATGTGCTTGTCAGATGGAAAGCATTTCTGATGACAGTCTCAGTACCACTTACCCTTCTCTCAGTAATGCCATCAGTGCTTGTGCTAAGTGTGGGAATTTTGGTAATACTTTTATGATGATCATGTGCATCTCAGTTTCCCTGTGCTGCATACTACTATGCAAAGGAAAGGGACTCTGTTAGACTCATGTGGCTGCCTGGTAGGAGACCAGAATAATTAATAAACTGAATAGAGCCTATGCTTGTGAATGGAGGATCTGGAAGAAATAGTGAAAACCTCAATGGCTGGCACAGTCACACCTTGCAATCTATAGCCAAGAGGAGGAGATTCCCCCCTTCACCTCTCTGCAGGTAAGCATAGCAAAGGCTCTAAGCCAGGGGTCTCAAATGACCACGAGGGCCACATGAGGACTAGTGCATTGACCCCAGGGCTGCATAACTGACACTTGCTCTCGCTGCCCCCGGCTCTGCTCCCATGCTAGGGGGATGCAGAAAGGGTGCAGGGTGTGGTAGGGGCTCAGGGCAGGGAGTTTGAGGTGTGGGAGGTATGCAGGGGGCTCAGGGCAGGGAGCTGGTGTTTGGGGTAAAAGAAGGGAGAGGGATGTGGCAAGGGATCGGGGTGCAGCAGGGGGCTCAGGGCCAGGAGCTGGGGTGCAGGATGCGGCAGGGGGCTCAGGGCCGGGAGCTGGGGTGCAGGAGGGGTTCAAAGTGCGAGCTCCAGCCCAGCACCGCTTACCTAGAGCGGCTCCAGCCCCGCGTCACTCTGCTCCAGGAAACAGCTGGAACCAGTCCCTGCAGCCCCTGAGGGGTGAGGGGGGGGTCCTCAGGATTCCATGCCTGTGCTGCTCTTGCAGCTCCTCCGGGTACCTCCCACGAAGCTCCCATTGGCCACGGTTCCCTGTTCCTGGCCAATGGGAGCTATGGGGGGGCAGTGCCTGGAAGGAGGTAACACAGGAGCCCTCTGCCTCCTCCCCCGCCCAACGGGACATGCTGCAGCTGCTTCAGAAAGAGGCGCAGTGCTTGCAGCGCCCCAGGGGGCAATCCCGGCCTGGAGGTAGGTGGGCGGGGGGACACGCCTTGGCGGGCCACACGCAAAGGCCCCGCAGGCCACATGTTTGAGACCCCTGCTCTAAGCTGAAGAATGATGTGTGACTGTATCCAGTTCTATCAGATATCTGACACTCAGACACAGAAGGAACCTGAAGATTAACAGTATGTCTACACTACAGTTTATTTCTGCATAACATATGTCACTTAGGGATGTGAATATACCACCCCCTTGAGCAACGTAAGTTACAGCGACATAAGCACTCATATGTCCAGCACTATATTGGTAGGAGAGCATAGCTTCTTGTTTGTGGAGGTGGTTTATTATGCTGATGGGAAAGCTCTGTTGGAATAGAATGTCTTCACCAGATGCACTGCAGCAGCTCAGCTGCATTGGCACAGCTGCGCTGCTGTACATGTAGACATGCCCTAAGAACAAAAGGGGACAGAGGGACAGGATAAGATCAGGGGAGCATGACCTGGCAGAGACCTAGCCCCACCAACCGGAATCATATCTTAAGTCTGCCTCTGACGCTAACAAAGACTTTTAGATTCTGTATTCCAGGTTATTAAAATGGGTAACTTGTTTTCAAAAGGCTTCTTACTGTTTTTGCAGTTATTTTATGCTCAGAAAGGGTAGGAACAAGTCTCCCATAGGAGCGTGGCTTGGCTGGACTTACTGCAGGGAGCCACACATAATAGGGCCTATAGGTACCAGCTTTGGAATCATGGAGGTTGCAGGGCTTTCCTTGTGGAACTATGTGGATTCTTTGGGTCCAACACACTAACAGGCTACTTCCAAAAACTGGTTACAGCTGGGGCATAAACCAGATACTAAGAATCTATGACAGCACCTAACTCGATCAGAAGCTGCAGAGGAGCAGAGCAGCCTGATTTTCACTTCCAACCACCTGAAGATATGTACCACACCTGGAGAAGAAATATCTAGAAGCAACCCTGTACAACAGCCTGCACTGTCAACATTAATTATCTAAAGGGAATGTTATGCATATGTTTGTTAACCCCTTGTCCTCCACTGCCCAAAAGTAGTATTCATACCTGAACCTTCAATCCTTCTGAACAAGCTGCCAGAAACAAAGGCTGCTACAAGGGCTTGTCTTCACTACCTGCCGAGCCAGCAGGTAGCTATCTATTTATCAGGGAACGATTTATTGCATCTCATGTAGATGTGATAAATCGATCCCCAAAGATGCTCCCCATCGACTCCAGTACTCCAGCTCGCCGAGAGGAGTAAGTGGAGTTGATGGGGGAGCCTGCTGCCGCCATGAGGACGCCAGGTAAGTCGACCTAAGATGCGCCAACTTCAGCTACGCTATTCATGTAGCTCAAGTCGCGTATCGCAGGTTGACCCCCGCACACCCACCCGCTACTGTAGACCTGGCCTAAGTTCCTTACTCTTGCTGGACCAGGAGCAAGTTGACAAAGTTGAAAGACTTAATCAAAAAGTGACTATGCTATGGGAAAGAATCTGACCCAAAGTTCTGAACTAGGAGCTCATGAAGGAGTGCATGTTACACTACAGCTACGTCAGTGTTCAGCCCATTAAATTTCAAATGAATGGGAACACTCACTGAAATGTCATTGCATTAGAATGACAGGTACACAGAGCTAAAGACTTTCAGGAGAAATCTTACATGTATAGTTGATATATAGACAAAATTCACTGTACAAGTGCAAACCCGAGTGCATACCTTAGAACATGCAAGTCCGCCAGAGCCGCCACCAACAACAATAAGATCGTAATCATAAACTTCTGCATCATCTCTGCAATTCCCTAGCACACTCTTTAGTGATCCACTCTGGTAAGCCTGTAACAAAACATATGGATTATTCCTAGCCGTACGTTCAAGTGTTAATTACACAGCTTCTTCATGACGTAGGTCATGTCTGATGCTCTAATTTTGGATTTCTTAAAGAAGATAACAGTTTTTCAAATCTGGGGGATAGAAAGGGAATCCTCACATGATACTTAAAGTTCACAATTATAGAATTTTTCATAGGACTATATTCTCATTTTCTGCTTCTAAACTTATGTTTAAGTCACACAGCGAAAGCTACATAACAAAAGATACCAAGTCAAGACATCACTGATGATGACCCACTGCTCACCCCATTTGTAATTCTAGCCATTGTACATAATATCAAGGCAGGAATTAAAAAAGGCTGTAGCAGGATGGAACAACTGTCTCCTTTTAATACTGATTTTTTAAAAAAATTTAGTTTCTTTCTTGACATTATGGGACTGCAATAAGTATACATTAAGTTAGTTCACTACCATATTTTGCAACCAGTGGTTGCAGAAGAGGTATCAAGTGACTAGACTGCATTAACTGAGATAAGTTACCTAGTCAGTTCATTTCTAGTCACAGCTCATTTCAAACGCAAGAAAAGCAAGATTACCTGAAAAGTTTTATCATATCCACCTATGTGTGTTCCATTCACAAAAACATTGGGCACAGTCCTCTGGCTAGTCACTTCTACTAACACTTGCTGAATATTGGGTCCATCATCTAAGGATTAAAAAAAAAATATCACAAGAGAATTTGAAACAATCTTCACTGGAAGTGCATTTAAGTGTATGGGGTTCTTTTTGTTTTGTTTTTTTAAAAATCAACTAGAACTGAAGGATTTTTTTAAACAAACTGCACATCACATCACATAAAATCAATGTATTTGTTTCAGACCTGGCAAGTTTGTAGACATTATTCAAAAGTGCAAGCTTTGAAACCAAAGAAGATTTTTCAAAGGTTGTACTCCCCATAAGAGTATGTGACCAGATAAGTTTGTGAAGCTTCAATTCATTCCAAGTGTGAGAAGGTTTCCAGGTGGTGTTTAAGTCACTGAGTTTAAAAGGTGAAGCCACATGTTGCTTGAGACCTGCCTAATTGAGAGCGACTATTTCCCTGCCTATATATTTTGCCACAGTCAATATCCGTGGAGGCATTTGAGCTAACAATACAGAAAAAGAAACTGCTGGCTGGGTGTTCTTCATTAGGCTCCCTGGGCTTTGGAACCTGTTCACCTCTTTGCTAGAGCCAGAATTTATGGACCTTCTGAGCACTCTACTACATTAATTTCATATGGTCTTTTGGAGACTAAAGATGCTACATCAGCTTTTAGGGAAGGCAGGGTATTTTCTTTTTAAGCTTCAATTACTGCTGGTTTTAACTACGGTTGTCCTTTTAAACAACTGTCAACATGGAGCACCTTCTTGGTGGCTTTATGAAATCTAAAAATAGTCCAGCCAGTACAGGACATGTGTGGGATTAATTGTGGGAATATTCAATACACTTTCGGTTTTATTTAACCCCACAGATGGTGCCAATCTCAAGAGCTGCAAATTAAGCACAGCCTTAATTATTAAAGAACCTTAAACACAATCACCATCCCAAAATGTAAGATGGACTCAGCAAATCCATATGTATATTACAGTTCCCTTTGTCAGACTAAGATCCATTTATTGGGCAGGAACCTCTCTAGTATGGAGAGAATGCTGAACCAAAAAGGGAAAGTTCAGTGAAAGTCAGAACACTCTTTCAAACTATTCAACACAATGTTATTTTTGGAACTTTATGAAGTATTAAATTGGTAAACAGTTTAAGTAGCAAGGTTTTAAGATCAAAATATACGATCACTGAAGTTTCTAAATATATTCAGGATTAGTCAGTCATCTTTACAACTAATTAATGCCCAGCAAACCCCTTAACTGTTTTCAAAAGAATTAGAGTAATTTTAATGTAAGACGGTATTGTAACCTCAGAACTCCTGGCTTTAATAAAAGCTGGCACTGGCTACAGACTGAGCAATGGAAGTTAGTCTTTTTTTCCTGTCCCCAATGACTCAGCAAACTTCTTCACAAAGGTCACTTCTAAGTCAAGTAAAATATTAACAATTCATCTGGGAACACACAAAAAAGTAACTTATGGAAAGACTGACTTTTCCTGTAAGACAAAACAATGGGTATTTTCCTGACATCTCTATCAAACTTCTATTTGATTAAATAAATCAGGTTATTTTAAAGAGTGCTTTGTGATATAAGAGTTTACCATGTATTTTAAATGCTGTTGTGTCTTGGCACCGAACGAGGCATCATTCAAGATAGAATTTGTGTCTCTGATCAGTACAAGTCAGTTTATAGGAAAAGAGTGGCTTAAGTTGGATGAAATATATGATGCATCACAACACATGGGCTGTCATTTTTACTTACCAATTAAATCAAGTTCCAAAGCATAGTAATCTACTCCCATAGAATGAAAAAGTTCTTTCACCTGAAACAAACCAGAGTAGTCTCATTTGATATCTGCTATTGTGAACACAAGGGCACTGCATTTTTTCAAGTCAAAGGTTTGATATTTAGATGTAGTTTGGGACCAAGATTTGCTATTGAACATGATTACATAACTATAATTGTTTCAAGACAGTGAGTTATGCAGACACTAAGTCATTACTTCCATATTAGTTTTCAGAAGCAGTCCCTTTGCTGTCTCACAGTTCACCCCAGGTGGTACATGCACACTACAAACCATGGTGTGACTAGTGCAAGCAGGCATGCCTATCCTATCTTTAATCTAGCTATTGTGGTTAACAATAGCAGCAAAGCCATGGCAGCTGCACTTCACCATGTGTTAGCAACCCAAGTACATACTCAGGGTTTCTGGCAAGCTTCCTGAGATGGTTCACCTACAATGAAGTTATCACTGCACTAGCCAGATTAAAGCAATTCCTGCACTACAATCATATCTTCATATTCAATATAGAAGTATGTTTAGGTAATCAACAGGATTCAGACTTTAGTATCCAACCCCATGCTTCTCCTGAAGAAGATGGGAGAACTTTGTCTACAAAAAATCTTAGTAGCAGATTGTCTTTTTATCCCCTAATATGTCAGAAGTAACCAGACCAAGACATCAGAGTGGCTCTCTCAAGAAACAGATGTAGAGGATAGAAAACCCAAGGGTCATTTACTTAATGAACAGATATACACATATGGCCAAAGAATCTTTGGGAATGGGAGAGTTTTGTGAGGAAGCTATAGTACAAACAAATTAGATACTTAAGTTTACCAAGTTGCTAGATCAAGTATGGATACAAGGTAGCTCCCACTGAGTCATTTAAAATATAACAACATTAGCAATTTAAAAGCTGATGCTTGTCACTCACTCATACTAAAAAGTTTTTCTTTTAGAAAATCCTGTGTACATTAATTTCAATAAAGCAATCAACAGGATTATACAAAAATAAAAGACCAGACATCAAATTAGGTCAGCACCAGAGATTTTTATAGAACAAGGCCGTTAACAACTGCAATATAATTGCATAAAAGAGAGCCTCTAATCTTATGAAGAAATTCAGAGGGAGTTATGCATCTTTTGCAAGAACTTACAACCTTCTTAATGAGATACACACAAGGCGACTGAGGTAATATCTTTTATTGGACAAACTTCTGTTGGTGGAAGAGACAAGCTGTGAAGCTCAGGCGCTTGCTCCTTTCACCAACAGAAGGCCATCTAATAGCTGTTACTACCACCTCACTTTCCTTGACACTCTAATATCCTGGAACCAACACAACTATAACAATTCTCCAAACAGCATTCTTAAATGTCACTGACTGATCTTCTTTCAGAAATGAAGACAAGGTACCCATATCAGTACTGTAAGGTACATCAGCTATTTTATATACAATCACCTTGCCTGCAGCAGGACAGGATAGTGATGTTTTTGGGTGGCTTAGTCCTTTCTTCACTGTGCATTCCTAGAAGGTGTTACGGAGTGGTTGCTCTTTCTTCCTGAACGCACTGTTATTGGGGTTTTATGGCGTTTAATCTCCTTCCTCTTGTTTCAACTTGTACACGGGACTGTTAGGAAAATTCATGAGGAGGCATGGACTACAGTTCTCTCAGCAAGATGACGACAGCATATGTCACCTAATCCTGCCAGTGCTACTGAATACTTGATCTGGTCTTTGGGATACCTGGATTCAAGCTTCAGTCAGATGACAGCTAAGATTAATATGATGCTGATGAGTTGGGAACTGGAAAGATCACTCCTACTAACCGTGAGGATCTATTCAGTCATTTATACTAGAATTTGCAATCCGAGATGTACTGTTGGATCCCCAGCTATTATGGGATGACAACAACAGATTCAGTGATGAGGGACACTTTTCCATGTGTTTAGGAAGCAGCAAATTTGTCTTTTAGGTGAGGAAGCAAACAGTTTTAAGACGAGGATCTTGCTACTATGATCCAGACCTTTATCATCTTCAGATATAACTGCAGTGTGCTCTACCTCAGGCTCAAACCTATATCTACCCAGAAAACACAAGATGGTGCAAAAAACACAGCTTTGTAAGTAATCTCCGCAAACTTTTTTTTTTTTTTTTTTTTTTTTTTTTTTAAATGAAGAACTGAAGATTCCAGTTTTTGACTTGTAAAATCTTACATGGCTAGTTAGCTGCCTTATTGCGAGACTGCAAAATGACAGCATAAAACAAAGGAGAGGCAATTTTTAATCTTTTTTTTAAATAGGCATCAGGTTTAATACAAACAAGGGGAAGTACTTTTGCGACACAATGGCAAGCTAAAAGTGGAATTCAATGTCATGGAATGTTGAAGGCCAAAAGTATAACTGGGTTCAGTGAATAACTATATAAAAGGATAGGTCCATCAATGGCTATCAGCAAGGATGGTCAGGGATGCAACCCCATGCCCATGGCAACCCTAACCTTCTGACTGCTGGAAAGGGAAGATGGGGAGAGGCAATTAGGGAGCAGATACCCTTGATTTAAGAAAGAGTGCTGATGGCAGATTCCTCTATGAGGGGCTCTCAATTTTGTTACGTTGGTTCCAAAGGAGCCTGAATACTTGGGCACTTCGAAAGGCCTGTTTGTTTATACTTTTGGAAAAGGGGAGCTTGATGGGGCTAATATTCATGGGGTAGAGGACTTCAGTCTTGGGGGGGCGGGGGTGCCAGCTAAGTTTAACTGCTTAGCTGTTGTTTTACTTTAATTTGTATTAAAATAGCTTACAGAGACGGACACCTTTTTCATTAAATAAAAACAGTAGAACCTCAGTGATGAACACCTCAGGAAAGGAGGTCACCTGTAACTCTGAACTAAATGTAATGGTTGTTTTCAAAAGAAAATTGACTCAATACACCCTTGAAACTTTACTATGCAGAAGAAAAATGCTGCTTTCTGTTGCTTTTTTAAAAAAGTAATGTTTAACACAGTACTGTATTTGCCTTCACCCCCCCCCCCTCCAGTTTCTGCTGCTGCATGATTGGGTACTTCCAGTTCCAAATGAGGTGTGAGGTTGACTGATCAGTTTTTAACTCAGATTCTACTGTAGAACAAGCAGTTCAAGTGTGGCTGCTGCACAAGGCACTACTAAACTGCTCAAGTATAGCAAGAGCAGTTTTTTAGGAGAGGCAAGAGCAGGAGAACAAAAAAGAGTTAGAATAGTTACACTGGAGAAGGGAGAGCACATTTGTCCTTAAACATTTCAGATTTTATTTTAAGACTTTCTAACCTTGCCATTTTTATTCTCAGCCATAGGGTACTTTTCCTACAAGATCTACTAAACTGTATAGAAAGACAACATTTGCAGTCTGTATATTTTGTAGCATACAAACATGCATCACACTTGAATTCAACCGGTGCATTTGTACACAGACAAAAAAATCCCTTACAATTCTTACAGAAACAAACAGCTAGGGGAAAAACATTGCTAGTGAGAGTTACCTAACACTAAGTTTTATATGGAAAGTAATTTGGTATAAAGACACTATGGTATGACAATGCACTTTTTAAAAACTTTTCCTGGAAGCATTCACTCCCATTACTTCAACCTGTTTAGCTACTTTGAACCCCACAAGGTGGAATTAGCTAATAAGCAGTGTCCTGGGTCTGCTGTTTCATAAGTCAATTAGCATTCTGTAACAATCTAAATTGAGCTGGCCTGACATGTCATTATGCATTTGTATGGATGCACAATATACTAGCTGAGGGCATATCATAAGACTAGTATAATCAGCAATCATGTGAAGTTGTGGTTAGTCTGTGTATCAAGTTGCTTCTACATGTCAGTGTAGAGACTGCTACGGTTTAGAAGTCTTTTCTCTTTCAACATACTCTCTCCATACTCTGCCTCTCTTCTTCTTCCTCTGCCCAAGAGAAAAAACACACAAACACTAGGGACCCTTATTCCACTAAATTTTCTCTAAGCATCTTTCCTTCCTCCAGATTTACCACTTGTCCCTTAATCCAACTCCATGCATGTTCCTTCTTCTCTTCCCCCACTAAGCCCACACTCAACACTGCTCCCCAGCCTACCTGCAGCAGTACTTGCCCTTCCTCTCTCTGGGAAAGTAAATATAGTGCACCCAAAAGCTGGCTGTTCCCTTCTAGTTATAGCTTTTAGCTCCATGGAAAGCTGTGCCTCAGCAGCAGGAAGGAACACTAATCAGCAGCGTTCTAGATTGATTTTACACAGATTTGTAGTAGGGCTGCCAAGTAATTAAAAAAAACAACACACACACAAATAGTCATGCACTTAGCTGTGCTGTTAAACAATAACCGAATACCATTTATTTAAATATGTTTGCATGTTTTCTAAATTTTCAAGTATATTGATTTCAGTTACAACACAGAATACGAAGTATAGTGCACATTTTATTTTTTATTACAAATACTTGCACTGTAAAAAACTAAAGATAGCATTTTTTCAATTCATCTCACAAAAGTACCGTAGTAGCAATCTCTCTATAATGAAAGCTGCATTTACATATGTAGAATTATGTACAAAAAATAACTGCACTCAGAAATAACACAATGCAAAACTCTAGAGCCTACAAGTCCACTCGTTCATTGTTTAGCCAAAAAAGTTTGATTACAGTTGCAGGAGATAATGCTGCCCTCTTCTTGTTTACAGTGTCACCTACAAGTGAGAACAGATGTTCACGTGGCACTGTTGTAGCCGGTGTCACAAGATATTTACCTACCAGATGTGCTAAAAATTCATATGTCCCTTCATGCTTCAAGCACCATTCCAGAAAACATGCATCCATGCTGATGATGGGTTCTGCTCAACAACAATCCAAAGCAGTGCAGACCGATCCATGTTCATTTTCATCATCTGAGTTGTATGCTACCAGAGGCAGCCTGATTCTCTTTTTTTGGTGGTTTGGGCTCTGTAGTTTTTGCATCAGAGTGTTGCTCTTTTAAGACTTCTGAAAGCATGCTCTATACCTTGTTCCACTCAAATTTTGGAAGACACTTCAGATTCTTAAACCTTGGGTCAAGTGCTGTAGCTATCTTTAGAAATCTCACATTGGAATCTTCTTTATGTTTTGTCAAATCTACAGTGAAAGTGTTCTTAAAAAATGACTTGCTGGATCATCATCCAAGACTGCTATAACACAAAATATATGGCAGAACGTGTGTAACACAGAGGTGGAGGCAGTCACAAATTTAGTTAACGCATTATTTTTTTTAATAAGCATCATCAGCATGGAAACGTCTTCTGGAACAGTGGTCAAAACATCCAGTGGCATAAGAATCTTTAGTCTATCTGGCACGTAAATACTTTGCAATGCCAGCTACAAAAGTGCCATGTGAACATCTGTTCTCATTTTCAGGCGAGATTGTAAATAAGTAGGCAGCATTATCTCCTGTACATGTAAACAAGCTTGTTTGTCTAAGCGATTGGCTGTGCAAGAAGCAGGACTGAGTGGACTTGGGGACACTGAAGTTTTACATTGTTTTGTCCTTGAGTGCAGTTATGTACAAAAATGTTTTACATTTGTAAATTGCACTTTCATGATAGAGATTGTGCTACAGTACTTGTATGAGGTGAATTGAAAAATACTACTTTTGCTTATTTTTACAGTGTAAATATTTGTAATCAAAATAATATAAATTGAGCATTGCACACTTCATAGTCTGTGTTGCAACTGAAATCAATATATTGGAAAATGTAGAAAAACATCCAAAAATAGGTAATACATTTCAAATGGTATTCCATTGTTTGACAGTGCAATTAAAATGATGATTACTTTTTTAAAATCACGATTAACTCACTAATCGCATGGATTAATCAAGATTAATCAAGAGCCCTAATTTGTAGCCATTTCCCCTCAATTGGAATAGCTTTTGCAGCACCAGCAACAGGTGGAGCAGTAAGGTAGAAGAGAGTCTTTCTTAAAAAATAAAAAAAAGATGATAATACCATCTACCTGGATGGTGCTAAAAAAAGGCTGCTAACACTGTACAACTAGTATTGAAACTGTTGATAGACCAAACAGAACTGCTAAGTAGTAGACAAAGTGAGACAAATGATCACCAATTGTTGGATTTCTCTCTCAGGGGATTTCCAACAGATTCACCAAGAAAAAGAAACCTCTCTAGAACAAGTGTGTGTGTAAAAAAAAAATAAAAAAAAATTTCATCTATCATTCCATGATCATTTCACTTGTTCAAAATTCTTTAAATAGATTATTAGAAAGATTTTTGAAAGTCTTAATAAAGCTTAGCTACAGATGATATTTTCAGGACCCAAGATGATGTTCTTATCTGAAGTACCTACTACATTTCTGACATTTTCCCTTGAACCTGAATTAAGGTCTAAATGTAATTTCATGTCAACTAGAACAAAAGCATGATCACTGGGATTTTTCTTTCTACAGTAATATTACAAGACTCCATTGTATCACCCCGTTTGCACACACAGATCCAAGTTCAGCATATGAAATCACAGGAATTACTACCAAGGAACCAAATTCAATGTAAAATACAGTTATAAAAATGATACTAGACGTTACTGCCTAATATGCCAACCTTGCTTTTCTTCTATAGCCCCATCACCACATAAGATGCTCATGTTTTAAAAACATATTACTTTGAAGTATTAATTCAATAATATTTGAAAATCAACATGTGCATAAATCTGCACCAAGATTCTGCAGTTAGAATTTGACTAACAATTGCTTATGATGCATAGGGAAGGCCTTGCAGGTTTGTTGTTGTTTTTCAAGCTACTTTGGTTCTCCAGTTCAAGCTTAGCTTTTTCAGCTAGCTAAGCAGCCTAGACCTAGAAAGACACAGGTAAGTATTACCAAGCAGCATCAAAATAAAAATCCTTCTCTAACAATTGCAACTTTTTTTTTTATTATTAAACCACTGATTGGCATTGACTTTATACAGAATTACCATTTCACAAGATAAAAGCAAGTCAGTGATAAGCCTTTCCAGCAGCTCAAAGGGGATAGGAAGCTCAAGCTTGGTGCCAGAGGTGACAGCTTAGCTTCATCCAGATTGGTTACTAAAGCGATGCCCTCTGCTTGAAAATGTGAGGAACCCCAAAACTACTAATAACCCACAGATCCGATGGCCTTGAATAGTGACTTTAAGACTGGCGTAATACACGACCTCGTGCATTGGGGGCCATCTGCCCACTCTCCCGCCCATTCGGGCTCAGCTAACGCAAGAAGCGCGAGCTCCCCCCTTGGCAGCCGGCGGGGCGCCGGTTCCTCGCGCGCCGTTAGTTCGGAGCCCGGGTCAGGGCTCTGGAGAGCGAGCTCCGTCGGCGTGTGGCGAACGCCCGCCCTCAGCGAGAGGGATCTGCCTCCAGGCTCCCGGCCCCGCTCAGGAAAAGGCGCGGGGAGTGAGTGAAAACCCTCGCCCCAGCCTGCTGCACCGGGCCTACAGCCCGCCTCAGGGAGCCTCCTCCCCCCACCCCGGGCCCGAGCGGCAGAACGCGACTCCCCCTCAGGAGCAGCTGCCGGCCGGAGGCCTCTTCCCCCGGCGCGTGTGCGGGGGCTGGGCGGCGAGGCCCACCCCAGGCGCCCCCCGCGGGGCCTTGCCTTGTTGCAGTAGGGGCAGTAGCTCTTGCTGAAGATCGCGACCCGGTGGGAGCCGATCAGAGTCCGGACGCGGAGCCGCAGCGCATCCCAGTCCGGCAGCCGGACCTGGCCCGGGGGCGGCATGGCAGCGACAGGGCAAGCGACAGGCAGCGCCGCGCGCTCTACTCACACCTGGCGGCGCGCGCACAAGCCGGCGTTCAGTTGCCCTTGAGCCCCGCCTCTTTCCTTCCGGAGAGGGCGGGGGGAGGAGGCTGGAAGAGTCTATTCGGGATGGGGCCGGGTTGTGCGTTAACGTTCCACGCATTCCCTATACCGTGCTGACCAATAGACTGAACCTAGGAGGGAGAGTCCAACAACAGCCCCGCCTCTCCCCTCTAGGAAAACTTGGGACAGCCCAAGAAGGGAGAGCATGCGCACGCGCAGCAGGCTCCTCCAGTTGTTTGTGGCGTGCCGTCACCTGTAGTTATTGTAGATTCCAGCCTTAGGACTTGTGAATTCTAGTCCCAGCTGTGGGAAGGGAATGGGCTCTAGTCGTGTGAACCAGACAGGATGCACTTCGGGGTTTTTCCTGCCTGTGATACTTACTCCCTGTGCATAGTCATCACGTCTGTCCTGTGTTCCTCTAGCTTCCCAGCTGTAAAATAGGAATAATGGGTTTTAGTTAAAAAAAAAAGAGATACATAAAAAAGAATAAAGAACAATAAGGGCTTAATGTTCAGGTGACTGGACTTTTGCTTTTTAGGCACCGTTTGTAGCCGCCTACTCTCCTCCCAAGGAAGTGGCTACACATTTCACACTCACACCGTTTGTGCTTTTTTTCCTTTTTAGCAGCCAACTGAAAAATTATCTAATTGCTGCTACAGATTGACAAGCTGCAACTTTACCCTTAGATATCTAGTTGCAAATGATGTCTAAAAGACCCTGTATAAAATAATGGGCTGTAAAGATATCTCGCTTATTAATCCCGCATAGATTGAGAAAATTGGGAGAAGCTGCCATCTACAGGACGGATTCTAACAGTGCAGTCTTTGGATGTAGTCCCTGTTATCATTAAAAAGATTGGACCCGAGGGAGAGTGAAAGTAAGGGGAAATGGACAACTCCTGCATATGGACTGAAGAAAGCAGTTTGTATACAAGATATGTTTGGCCTCTTTACAGTCAAAGCCCCTTATATAAAAACATTTTAAACCAGCCAAGTCCTGTAAAAACATTCCTGTGGTCAGGCAAAACGTGTGAAATCATTTTTAAGTTGTTACATAATGGCTAGGGAGTCTGATAGAATTAGCTGGAGGCTTGCAGCCAGGACCTTTTACTCTGTGGTGTTGGTCAAGTTGCTTAAAGATGACCCACACGGGGAAAAATTGATTTACTTAAGATGTATAAAGAAGGCCTGAAAGGTTTTTCGGGACAAATTTTTGGTCACCTCCCACCCACTGGCTGCTTGTTTTCTGTATAAGGAATTCAGGTTGTACTTACCCTGGAAGTGGTAAACTGGAGAACTAATGAAAGCTAATAAGAATCAAGCAAGGGATAACAGGACATTGAAAGAGGAAGATATTTGCTAAGACTGTTTAAACATTTATAGTATTTGTTAGCACTAATTTGACTCTAATGCCCAATGAACACTTGAGATAAAGGACATCATTGTTAAATATATATACTCCCAAGTCTCTTCCATTAAGAGGTGAAAGCTCACAACACACATCTGAGACTTCTAAGAAGTCCTCCAACAAATGCAGTAAAGACCAGATGACATTCTTGATACAGTAAAAACAGTGTTGTTATAGCTGTGTCAGTCCCAAGATATTAGAAAAATAAGTTGGGTGAGGCAATGTCTTTTATTGGACCAACTTCTACTAGTGAGAGAGACAAGCTTTCTTTCATACCAACAGAAGTTGGTCCAATAAAAGATATTACATCACCCCCACCTTGTTTCTCTAAAGCAGGGGTCTCCAAACTACGGCCAGGGGCCGGATCTGGCCCGCAGCTTCAATTTGTCCAGCCCTTCAGCTGAGTAGGCACACTGAGCAGGCATGTGGAGAAGCTGTCACCACTGTTCCCTCTCCCCGCCTGTGAGCTGCTGCCAGCGGCCCCATGTGTGGAGGGGTGAGTGTCCCCACAGCAGTGGCTGGAGGAGCAAAAGGGCGGGGGTGGCAGCGGCTGGAGGAACAAAGGGTGGGGATTTTGCATATATTGAATTTTTTCACAGTCGCGTCAGCCCGCGAAGCCCCTTCAAAAATCTAATATGGACCTCGTTTCAAAAAGTTTAGAGCCCCTTCTCTAAAGTAAAAAACAGACAGGAAAATGCATTCCTACTCAAAGAAACTTTTCAGGTTCTCTTATTCATCATAAGAAAGCAAAATAGGGTGTAAACCTAACTTGAAAAAAATCTTTGTATATCATCATTGCCTTTAATCTATCACAGGGGTCGGCAGCCTTTCAGAAGTGGTGTGCTGAGTCTTCATTTATTCACTCTAATTTAAGGTTTCACGTGCCAGTAATACATTTTAACATTTTTAGAAGGTCTCTTTCTATGTCTATAATCTAGAACTAAACTATTGTTGTATATAAAGTAAATAAGTAAAGTAAAGTAAAATGGTTAAGAAGCTTCACTTAAAATTAAATTAAAATGCAGACCGGTGGCCAGGACCCAGGCAGTGAGAATGCCACTGAAAATCAGCTTGTGTGCCGCTTTTGGCACGTGTGCCATAGGTTGCCTACCCCCGATCTATCATTTGGAAAATGGGAGTAAAAACTTGCATACATAACTCTTAGATTATATGAAGATAGGCTCACAGTAGCTTCCCTATACATAGTGTCTAGTATCAGAGGGGTAGCCGTGTTAGTCTATAAGGTGCTACAAGACTCTTTGTCGCTTTTGCAGATCCAGACTAACAGATTTTAGGGATCATAAGCTTTCATGGGCTAAGACCCACTTCATCAGATGAATGTACCTGCCTCTGGAGATTTCCACAACATTCATCTGATGAAGTGGATCTTAGCCCATGAAAGCTCATGATCCCTAAAATCCGTTAGACTATAAAGTGCTACAAGACTCTTTGTCAGCCCTATACATAGTTAATCATGGGGTCTCAACCTGAAAATGATGACTCCTCCACCCAGAGGTATCTCAAACACCCTCCTTCGTGTTATGACTTGATGGGGAGAGATCCTAACATTTATGGCAGGAGTATTCTGAAACATATATCTGTTGTAGCATGAGGTTGCTGTATGGAAAAGTTTGAGAATGACTGTCTTAAATTTTATATCCTTTGTCCTATGTTATTGATAAATTAAGATGATGGATGATTCAAAAACCTTTTCATTCTTCATGGCTACAACTTCAGGTAGATGGTTTTTTGTCTAATACTGGCAGTGATAGTTCAGTGGTGAAGTGCGGCTATTTTTTTTAAAACTTATCATTCTTTATTCTACTAGCATTACTGTGTAACCGAGTGAAGGCACAGCTGAGAGGCTCCACTAAGTTTCAAACAAGGATTAAACATTGCTCTGAATAAGAACAGCAATTTGCAGATACATGAGAGCCCTAGGATATAATTACCGGTGCTATCAATATTCATTATTCAGGGCATAAGTTGATTTCCAGCTGGACTCAGAAAGAAATTCCCCTTCTCTTTTGTGGATAGTATTAGGTACACAAAGAGGCAGAGTAGTGCATCTTATCCAGAAGCATCTAGCCTTGGCCACTGTTGGGCACAGGATCCCAGACTCAACTAAATTGACTCTTGGTCTGTTTAAGAATCATAGCAATTCCTGTGTTGCTCTGAATTAAAGCTGATGATCCTAGAACAGCAGGAAGCATCCATTGCAAGGTTTGGTTATTTCCTCCCCGTTGTTGGATAGTTTTCTGATAAGTGGCAATGCCCCAATATAATCTCAAGAACCTACATCTTCTCTCAACAGACAAAGAGCTCCGAAAATGGAAAGGTGACTCGTGTTAGTGGGGAGATCTCTATGACTGGGAATTCTTTATTGCTGACTCTCTTGGTTCCCATTCATATATAGTATTCATGTTTAGAGAGAATAACAATTTAACTTGCAGTCAAAGGTGGAAAATGGAAAAGGAGCAAGCTTCACCATTGTCTTCATCCCACCACCTTAAATAATAATTCTCCTTCCAAACTGCTTACACACCTATCTGCAATCTCTTCTGGAGTAATGGAGGACACGTCACTTGACCAAGACGAAAAGTAGAGGTTGTTTCCTCCCTCCAGGCCTATCTGATGCCTCCACATGCTCAGCCCAAAACTGCATTGGCATTTCTTGCTTGAATCTTGTTTACATGTGGAGAGGTTTCCAATAACTCTCAACTATTTTTCTTGGCTCTTGGAAAAAAGATTCTGCTAGGCTGTAGAGGGCTCTTTCTATTTCCAATATCTCTTCTGCTCGTTATTTTCCATCCAGGACTGTCTTCCGACTCTTTCTTTTACCCATACATGCCTCTGAGCATCATTCATTCTACCCTTAAACTTAGAACAGTCCCCAAGCAGTGTCTGCTAAGTGCCCTCTCTCCTGTTCCTGGAAGCACCAAAGGTATAAAACTCAGGGATCACTGGCAATACACTGTCAGTCTGCTTTTGCTCCTACAAGTAGTTTAGCAGTTGTCTTAATCTGAAGCAGGATTGGGCCTTCTACATTTTTCTTTATTGTGCCCACTTGTGCTTTTATGCTATAAGCTCTTTGGGACTGTTACTATTATTTGTTCAGCACATTCACCAACTGCCCACCTTTGAGTATGTTGATAGTTTTATATAAATATCGAGAACACTTTGCAGCTATTTAATGCATCAAGCCTCATAACATCCCTGTGTGATAGATATTATCCCCATTTTGCAGATGGGGAAACTGAGGCACAGGAAGGGGGTGAAATGACTTGCCCAAGGCCTCCCAGGAAGTTTGAAGCATAGCTGATAATACAGCCTGTCTGTCAGCCCCATGCTTAAAGCACAAGACCATTCTTACTCTTATTTAAGAATGTTAAAAAATAACCACAAGAGCAGTAATCCCATCAGTGGTGGAAATGGACCTAATGAGAGACATCTGCCAAGAGTGATTTTATTTCTCTTTGACCATAAGTATATATCATTGCTTTCCAGGAGCCTTAAAAATGGGATTTATTTTCTATTACTTTTATTTTAGTTTTAATAATGGTAGAGTCATCGATTGAGAATGTTTCTAGCCACACCACAAAGAAAAAATATTCCTTGGTTTAAGTTTTGCTGACTCTCATGGAGCCCATTTCAAATTAGCTATGAATACAGACAAATACAATCCCTGGAACTCATGGGTTTTTGGTACATGTACTAAATGCATCCACCATACCCTTCTTCACAACTATCCAGAATTGCCTGTTTGGTTCCCCAATTTGAGTACGTTTCCCCCCCTCCCCTCTCTCTCAGAGACTAATGTAACCTTATTTTATTAGCAGAGATTGTTACCAGATTGCCTTGCCCAGCAGATGGGAACGGGGAGTCAAAGCAAAGGATCAGAGCTGGAGTCACAAACCAAACAAGGGCACAGGACTGGAGCAGACTGGAACAACACAGAAACAGGCTATAAGTATCGAGTAACTATCGACTAGCTGCTGTTGAGCTTAAATGCAAACTTGCAGGCACCTTGCAGCCAATTGGGCAGGCTGGCTGATCAGGTGATTCTGCTGCAGCTCAGCTGGGCTCATTAATTGGCCTGAGGCCAACTTGCTCCTTGTTCAGCTGAGGAAACTCAGGCCCAAAGCTTCTGACAGCCAGGGATATTCTTGAAGAAGACATTTTGTTCTGGGTTAGTACAGCACCTAGCACAATGGGGTCCTGTTCCATGATTAGGACTCATAGGCACTATGGTAATAAAAATGATAATTTCTGTTCCCTTCATGGTATCAGAGTGGTGTAATGGGACTGGGACAGAACAGAGAGCTTCCCCAAAGACAGTGAAAAAGAAAGAGGGTTTTTGTAGCCGTTTTGATCCAGGGATATTAGAGAGACATGGTGGGTAAGGTAATATTTTTTATTGTCAATCTGAGTCAGTTTTCCAGTCCTGAGGAAGAGCTCCCTGTAACTCGAAAGCTTGTCTCTCTCACCAACAGAAGCTGGTCCAATAAAAGCTATTATCTTGCCCACTTTGTCTCTCTAATGTGAAAGAGAGTAAGACAGAGGAGTACAAAAGTCCTAACCTGAGGCCCTATTCTCCTGTCACACAAGTATGCCAATAACCCTCACTGACTTCTGTGGAAGTCGCCAGTCCTGTAAGAGGGGAATAGGGTACATGGGATTTTTAGCATTAACATTTCACAGGAAAACAAACTACATTTGCTGTTATGTGTGATAAACCCCCAAGCCCCACCAAATCACAGTGTAACTTTGGAGCTGAAGGCAGAAATAGAAAGTTGGTGCCTTCTTCCAAATGGATGATAACTGGCCAACCTTAGATTGCCACATCAATCAATCACTTGCAAGGAAACAGCTCAGGTCCCTATCCAGGCCTTGCCCTCCCCTCCTCATCCCTCCCGCACCCCAGCCAAGATTAATGATGAAAAAAAAGTGCCATTCTGGAGCCCGTCAGAAGCCTAATTTGATATCTAGTCATTTGGGTAACATGCAAATTGCCTCCATCCCAGAATGTATTGTCTAATGTTCATGGCAAATGATGTCAAAAGCCTTTAGGCAAGTTCACAGATTTTGGCACCATTAAGTAAATTATCACTGGCTGCGACAGCATGTGATTCGCATAATAACTGTGCACTCCAAGCCGGGACTAGGATGGGATTTGAAAGGCTTTCAGACAGTGAGGGCTAGTCTACATTGCCACGCTAGATCAGTGCAACTGACGCACTATGCCAATGGAAGAGCGCTCTTCCGCTGGCATAATTAATCCACCTCAATGAAAGGCAGAAGCTGTGTCAGTGGTAGATCGTCTCCTGACGACGTAGCATGGTGTGAACACTGCTTTATATTGATGTAAGTTACATCATTCAGGATGGTGGCTTTTTCACACCCTTGAGCAATGCAATTTATGCAGTAGTGTAGACAAGCCCTGAGAGACTTTGGCATAGGGCTGAACCACCATACACTGATGAGATGGGATGATAAACTCTTCAGATAAGAACCAGAACTCCCCAAACAGACAGACTTAGCTGGCTTTGGTATACAGGTACTTTAAAAGGATATATGTCAGATGGGACTTAGATTTCACTCTGAAGGGGCTAAGGGTCTGCCCACTCCACGGGCGCTCTCTCTAACCCCATCTCTCCACAGGCCCAGGGATCTGTGTGAAGAGAAAAGTTAGTCTATGGTCAGGAGGTGGCAGGACTCGGAGGGAATGCATGTAATTAATTGTGATTACCAGACACATCAGAGACTGAGCAGAGTCTGAACTCTCCCATCTCACCACTAGATAGATACCCCTGGATGGGATTGAGACACATTAGCAGGGCAACATGGAAGAAATTTCCTTACTGCTTCCAGTTCTGTACCTGTTCTACAGATAAGCAGACTTGAGTCTCCCAGGCTGTCAGTCCAGTGTCTGTCAATGGCATTGAACTCACTGCCAATGTCTGCAGGGCTCCAAGTGTAGAATGTATTCAGGGCTGACTTTCAAAGCTTCTGGTGTCCCAAGTCAAGAAAGGCTACTAGGGGACATTTACCTGGCTGAATATTTTGAGAGTCCTTAAGGTCAGCCTTACTAGTATGAGAATATGCCAGTATATTTGCACTGGTTGCCTAGGGACAGAAGCATGAGAAGTTATATCTGCCAGGACCAAATATGGCCAGTAGTGTTTTAAAGGAGGTTAAAGAGCAGGCGGTAATTGCCAAATGGCTCCAGTGTCAGAACTTATACTTTCTCATTCTACCACCATTACAACAATGTATAAAAGTGATGCTTGTGCTTCCCAGTAAAACACATCAAGTTCTACCTGAAAATTTGAGACAAGGCTGGATCTAAACACCCCTGAATCTTGGGAAAGTTTGAAATTGGACCCAAAGGTTGCAGCCCAAGCCCATCTGTAATAAAAACACATAATATACAGACAGGACAAGATATGCTCATCACAGTCATCTGTAACTGTCACCTAGAGGGCAGACTGATCTAATAACATGGTGAGCATGCTACTGATACCAGATATATTGCATTAGATACAATATTCTTCACTTGGGGCTATTTTTAAAGACAACTCAAGAGGTTGATGGGGTCTCAAGGCAAGCAACTTTTGTTATCTCTATAGCCCTGGGCCCGCAACCCAGGAGCCTGGGAGATCAGTTATGATCAGATGTCTGTCTGCAGAATCAGATCACATGCCATACTTTGCTCAGGTGTCCTGATCTCTGGAACTAGTCCCCATCTTCTGTTTCCTAAAATCAAGGTTTGGTCACCTTTAGGAGATAGTACAATATATATTTATTAATGCTCAATTTAACAGAACCTTATTTATGGTGTTTGGGATTGGAAACTGACTATTTAACTAGTATTTTTTGTAATGGCTGTTTTGTATTTGGATGGATACACATAGGGATTGTACATAGAGGTCTCATGGATTTCATCTTGGAGTCGGAAGCTGGAAGCTCCCAAGTTCTGTCACTGGGTTCTTATGTGGCATTGTGAACATTTCTTAAACTCTGCTTCTGTTTTGCTATCAGTGAAATGGAGATAATATTTACTTGGAGTGTTGCACTGATGAATTAGTTCATTTTTGCCCAGGCCTTTATTAGTGATATATATTTTTATAGAAGTACAGCATTTTATGGAGAAATTCATGGCATGGTAAGCTAAGAAATAAATACTTATTGTCTGTACATTGTGCACAGTGCATAAATACTATGCACTATATTACCCAGCATAGCTTCAAAAAATATATGCACAGCTATATGATTTGGGCCATGAAATGAATTCTGACTTACCCTTCAGAGTTACATGTCAGGGATCTCATTATCACTTGACAAACTTTGGCTCCATGGAGTTACGTGCAACACTCTGTATCTTAGGTCCACTAACGCACTGAGTGGGATGGCCAGAAGGGCAGTAACTTGTACATCAAGGAACAACATTGCTCTGGTGCCTAAAACTACCAGTGCTTGCTATGTGAATACGAATCATGAGGGCTGCGTTCAATCTTGCAACTAGAAACCCAGACACTTGATACTTACTCTGCAGTTCAGGGAAGATGAAGTGCATTATGGAAAGCTTTGGGGGATAAGCACTATCTTTTGACTAATTTACTGAATCATACATCGCTGTTAGATTTGCCGGAAGGTCGAACTTCTCTACCAGTCAAAGAGCAAGAGTTACATGGGAGTGGCGGCGCATTGGTTCAGGGCTATAAAAGGAAAATATCTGCAGACCAAAAAGGTTAGGGGGAAATATAGTGACAATCTTTTACTCTGTGTTTGTGTAGCTGGCCCCAGTTGGGTCAACACTGAGCCTCTATTACTTAAGCAAAAGGACTAACCCCTTCTAATGGATTTAGTAGCAGACTTATATACTTTAGTCACTAGAGGGGCCTACTGCATACACACTGTATAGATATCCTACCATGATAAGTCTTGATCCTGATCAGCACCTCCAAGGCACTACCACAGTACAATAATAATTAATAATAACCTTCAAGTCACAGTTAGATTTTGCAAATGGGACTTCACAGGTTGTCCTTCCACCAAAATCAAACAGTTGTTTACACCAAAAAGTCAATTCAAAACACTCTGCTGGTAAAATAATTGTCAACTCTCAGCCATATCTTAGTCTCTATCTCATGTGACAACACTGGAACTACTTGCGTAGATGAGTTGAGCAGGATTTGGCTGGATGTGTGTGGGTGAAGGGCCAGGCAGGTAGCTTAAACTAGTTAGCTTCTACATTGCCTTGCAGGTGTGTGACCTGAACAATATACACATCCTGACTGAGTGGGTATGTGAGTGGGCCCCAGGCTCTGAAGCTCCAAACTGGCAGCTTCTTGGAAATACAAGAGCATTGGTGTGCAGTTAAACCACACTCAGCTATCTGACATTGCTTCTAGAATTCCCAGAACTGGAACTGAGTTGTTTGAAAATAAACATGGTTTTATTTTTTTAAATATACTTCCTTGTTCCACTGGCATCATCACAACATAATGGGTAGACTTTATGGTGATAAGCAGAGAGAGAAAGAGAACTCAGGAGTTTCTTCAAAATTATAGGTCCTTCCCATTGGCACTGAAGGAGGATCTGCTTCCATCTTCACTATTAATATACATTTTTTTTAAAATGAAAAATTGACGAGAGATGGATTTAACTAAGCATATCTCCTGAATTATTTTCTGTGCAGTCACTGTTCTCTCTACTCCCTCTGTTACCCATTGTTCATTGCCATTTCTTGGTCTGGATTATATCTAATTTAAATTCTGTTCTATTCTGCGTAAATTCTTAACCCCCGGTATGGTATCTGAGTGCCTTCCAGAGTTTATTTAAACTTAGAAGATGATTTACACTAAGGCAGGAGTTAATCAGTATTTGCTTTCACCTCCACATGTATCTGTGGTGCTCTGTAAATAATAGATATTAATAATAATCTCTCTAGCTGTAGTAGTACTAGGGTTTATCAACTCTGAGCCTTTGACCACTAGATGGCAACATAATCATATACACAATTGAAAGAGTTCAACTTTCATGGACAGCATCACAACTGTGGAGAGAGGGCTTGTGAGTTAATTGTTGCTGAGCAGGGGGTAGGGGAAGCTCAATAGTTACCAGGTATTATTTTTGCAAGGTCACAGATGAACAATGGGATGCTGTTGGTTTTTTTGAAGTGATGTGACAAAAGAGAAAAAAAAAGATTTAGAAATCTTTTTCAAATGTCAGCACCTAAGTTGCATCTGTCAACACTACAGGTGCATGCATTGCACACACAAAACTTACCTTAGTGCACTACATCCAGAATGGTTCCTGTGCATGCAGATGAGGAAGAAATGTACTTGCACTTTTCTACAGATGTAGTGTTTCTGCCTGTGTTTTAATATTTGGACCTCAAAGTGGAATATGTTCCTCCCAAATATTAAAGTATCACACTGTAGGTCTAAATGATATGATTAGTATCTCTTTAACAATGACATCATACCATGCCAGAAATGCGCGTGGTGCTTTACAGATGCTCCATGTTTTGATTGTTAGCCTTTTGGCTCAGGGAATGCATCTCTTTTTGTGTGTGTAGGGCAGCGGTCATGAATCTGTGCTTGGCAGAGTGCACTCTTCAGGAGCTATGTGGGGATCATAAGTGTGCACATCAGATTGCCCCACTCTCATGGGTGCTTCAGGGCCTGCCAGTTTAGCAGGGTAAGTGCTCAACCCTCAGTCCAAGCCAGTTTCTTCTCCTCTTAGGATCCCAGGTGAAAGGAACAAAACAGTCCCTAGTCACCAAATGAGATGAAGTCAAAGCATAAAGGAAAAAGAAAGAAAACCTGTAAGTGGCTTCTCTGAAGATATTGGCCTCTTTTACTCCAGAGAAGCCTTGGCAGTATCATACTGCACCCCAGAGGTCACTGGGTCTCCAGTATAAGTCTCGTTTGTTTTATCCCTGAGCCCCAGAAGGTCTGTGTTCTCCATTCTGCAAGGGCAGGGGCTGTCTTTGCTGTCAGCTCTCCCCACAGGAGCTGGGAAGCCATTTCTCTTCCCAGGGTTGTCTTTGCCCCTCTTCTGAGTGGAGTTCCCTCCTTTTAACTCTTCCTCCAGTCCTGGTATGAGATGCAGATGTGGAGGGGAGGGACCACCCTAGCCCAAAGCAGCACCTAAGTCCCTTTCATGCCAGTGTGGGGTTTATATGCCCCATACAGCAGCATGCACATTTACATCTCTGCGTATATTTTATAATTTCATCGTAATAATTTACAACTTGGCAGGACTCTTCCCACAGATAGTTACAGTCTCTGTGCCCAATCCTGCAAAGCAAAGGGATTGCCAGAAATCAAGGCATAAGGCAAAATGTGTGGACTCTTATGCCCATGGGAAGTTTCACTGAAGTCCAGGGGATTCCATCTGGGTCTAAGAACCCACTCGCATGGATTCCTTTGCAGAATAAGGGGTTGGGACCTAGATCTTCAAAGGTATTTAGGGGCCTAGGAGTTAGGTGCCTAGATAACTTTGAGGATCTGGGCCTTAGGGCTTAATCTTGATAGATGATGAAATCTACAATTTCCGCTGACGTCGACAGAAACTGTAGGTGTTCAGCACTTCTCAGGATCGGTCCCTAACTTATCTATGTTATAAAAACTATATTGTGTCCATCTCCTATACCCCAAAGCACCTTCCTATGCTAAGTTTCTTACAAGAGGCCTTTAAAAAGGAAAAGACAAAAGAATAGAAAGGTCTTTAATCTTTTAGAATTATGGGAATTTGGCTATAGTTCTAAGCAATTCCAGTTCCTTTAAGAAGTCAGATTCTGCACATTTCCCAGGAGTGGGTTTTTTTATTCCAGTCAGTCATGGTGAGGTAGCTCAGACACACTAGCAGTGCAGCAGTCACGGCCCTGGGTTCTACTCCCTGTAGCATTCCTTGCTTTCAGTGAATTTCTTCATCTGTCCTCAGTGACTGTGCCACTCAACTCGAGGGAGAGAAGGTCAGTAGCATCAAAGGTCATTATTATAGGGAAGGGAATATTCATGTTTCCTGCCGTTCCTGTAGCTAGACCAATTTATTTTATCCTGCAGCAGCATAAGAATGCACAGTGGGGAGGGCTGACTCATAAATTCAAAAGCACCGATTTATACATTGTCTTTTGTCACAGAATTATTAGCAGCTTGTCTCTTAAAGTGTATTTATATGGCTTGTCCTTTAGGCAATTAAATGTTATTCTGTACAGAGCAGGGGTTCTCCCAACTTTTCTTCCCATGGAAAACTGTATCAAAGAGAGATTGTCTCATGGATTTATATTCCCATCCAACTTCTCCACCCTGTTGCAGCTTGCTTCTCTTGGAGTTCTGTGGACCAAGAGGCAGACTTCAGAGAACCCTTGGTAAAGAGAGTGATATACATCCTTCTCTAGCTGCTACTTATTCACACCATGCTGGCTGCTAAAGGGGCCAAAGGTCCAGGAGTGTGAATCATAGACACCAAAGAAGGACACCATTCTGTGACTTTCCCCAGTTGAGTTAAATGAATTGCTCAGTAGTGATAGGTAAAGGATCAGAGGTTTGGATAAGCACCCCAAATTCTGGATGTTTTTCTGAATCTCTCAAGTCTGCCAACTGGGGTTGGATCTCTAGTAAGAACAGGCTTGCTTATGAGGTTGCCAGTATTTCCTGCTTCAGGGAGGCAATTTCACAAGATCAGACTTTCTTGCGGTCATTTTGCACTTCCAGGCCCGGCCAGAACTGAGGAATGCAGAAGAAGCACAAAAAGGGAAATAGTGGGAGGGCGGGAAATGACCTTACTTGAACTTTCTCAAAACACTGAAAGGTTTCACAGTTCAAGTTTGAGTGAAGGTTCAGGTAAATTCTCATTTATTCTGAACTGCTTTGATCGGCCCTGTTAATTATCACAAACCTCAGATGCAAGTGTCACCAACTCTCACAATTTTATCATGATGCTCACAGTATCTGGTTTTTTCTTCAAGCTCCAGCTTCTGGAGTCAGGAGATTATTTGAGAATCTCAATTTCATTTTTTAGAAAAGTAAGTTTGTAGCCCTCCTGGTTGCAGAGAAAAATATGAAGACATGAACCTTAAAGGCACAACAGCCAAATGGCAAATACAGAGAACCCAACATTTTTTATTTTTAAAAATCTCATGATTTTCAGGCCATCTCATGATTGTGTGGGGCTGACTTGATTTTTCAGTCGTTGAGGCTGGCAATACTGAACCCTCAAAATTTTAGAGTTTGGGATCTGATCCTGGCTCTGATCCAGAATTTGTACTTGTCCCCAACTCCTTTAGTGGGCTAAACCAAAAATCCAGATCCAAACATCCTGCATATTGAGGTGATTGCAATCCAGCTCAAAAGCTGAACACTATTGCTTGGGTGCAACTTGAATTAATTATCTTGATGCATCTTCAAAGCAAAGGAGGTACTGTCTCATGTTCAGAAGCACATCCCATCTCTGTGAGGGTTTCTCATATCCTCTTTAGTTTATTTTATTCATCATCTATCAAGATGAAACCACGTGCTCTACAGTGAGACCAAATCTAAATATCTCAATCTAAGCACATGCACTTTCTGGTTTCAGTTAAGCAGAATCAAATGCACGCAGCCTGGGGCAAGGAGAGTCAAAGTGCAACTTGTGGGCCAAATGAAGCCTATAGCATTCTACAATGGGAACTTTTGTCCACTCGTCCCTTTAACAATGGTACAAAGGGACTACTGGTCCCAACATACCATGCTAGCACCTCAATCAAGAGAAAGCACTGAATGTTGTGACCTGAATTCTCCCCAGACTGTACCTCTATCATAAGGTGAAGATGGCTGTCACCAACTCCATTTTATGCAAATTAGGCATGGCCTGGGGTTCCGGGCAGGTAGCCAGGGTGGTCCTCAGGCAGACAAAGTTTACAGTGCACTGCAAGTTCATGCAGTTTTGTCTCATGCTAGGTTTTGTACACATGGCTCTTGTGCAATGTTTTGTAGCTTTAAACTGGGGAGAAACACCCTCCTCCCCCCGAAAGCACCACAGTAACTGCTATTTAAGTTACATAATTGGTTCTGAAACTCTGAAAAACAGCAGGGCTGAGGCATAGGAACTCCTGGCACATGGCCACTCACTACTAGTTTTTGCAATTGCTTTTGCTGTCCCTCGTACGGAATCCATTTTGTTATTTTGACTCCTCGCCGGCAAAAGTGTTTTACCTTGGATGTTATTGACTCATTGATGAGAGCTAATAAACCATCTGCTTATTTCAGTTTGAGCCCAAGGATAGGCAGCAAAGCAGGGGACTATTTTATTTTCCTTTTCCTTTTTCTTTTTAACACGTCAGAGAAAAATGCAGTAGAGGGCAGTGTATTGTTAAGTTTTAGGGAAATGTTGACTGAATTATGCTGCCTGGATGGAAGCTGGGCTCACTCTCATGCCCGTAGAACAACATAATGGAAAATTAAAAGCACTTCCACCAAACATGAGGGTTTCAGAGTTTAAAAAGCAGTCTTCTTTATGCTGTAATGAATTGGTTGCATTGCTTTTTATAGTTATAGGAAAGTGCTACCATCAGTTTCTTTTCCTATTATGTATGGTTCTCAAAGGTAGCCTCATTAAAAGGAGATCATAGAACACAGATCGCATAAAGCAGGCTGGCTACCTATAATAATGTAATGTTTTATCAATTACTGTATATAGCATTTTTAAACCCGATGGATCCCATATTAGATATGTATGCACAGAAATGCAGCTGGCTCTGTGGTGGGGGAGCAACCTATTGGCACATTGTGCACTGCGCAGTAACGGGGTGGGAGGTGACATTATGGGTGAGGACAATGCAGCAAATCCCTAGTCATAGAAAATGTGTTATGGGCTTTTTTAAGGTCTTTGTTCAACAAGCATGGTTGTGGTTTAAGATCTCATCAGAAGGATCTCCACCCAAAATAAGGTATTTATAACACACCAATAGCCGTAGTATATGTCACCAGATAGTAAGCTGCATGAAACCCAGTTTACTTTCCTTAGAAGGATGGATTTGCTGTTGTGGGGAACTAAACCTGTGGTTTTAAGAAGTCTATTAATTGAGACCTGAGGCTTAGACTACAAAGCCATCTCCCCTTGCTGTCCTTTACTAACAGGAGAGCTTCATTAAAATAGTTAATGAAGACTTCTGTACAGTGATGAGAGAATCTCAAATGATTAGGAGATCTGGTGAGATAAGCACCATGCATCTCTGGACCTTCTCTGAATAGTGGTCCCAGTCCAACAAAGCACTTAAACATGTATTTAACTTTAAACCTACGCATGGTCTCATTGAAATCAAGGGGCCTACTCGAAGCCGAGCACATGCTTAAGAGCTCCGCTGGATCGGGCCATGTTTAAACTTGCAGAGTCTGTTCAACTGCGCTCGATCTGACAAGAACAGAGAATTCCAGTTCTTCCTAGTTCTGGTCAAGGGACTCTGCCCCTTACTGTTTTCAACATAATTTCAGCACTTCTACTTCTGGGTCCAGATGGAAACGGGAAATGCACATGCAGCCACAAAAACCAACAACATGGAAGTCTCCAAAAAAGAAGGGAAGACAGAGAGAGAGTCTCTTCCCCTTGCCTCTCTTTTCACGTAAATGATGAGATTAGCCTAATAACAGTGTGACCATGCTTGTTGGTGGCATTATTTAGCTGAGTGACCTGAGTCTCCCTGTGTGCACATATACAGTTCAAAATGACCTTTAAAAAAATCAATTTCTAAAGCTTCTCTTTGCTTCAGAAAGGTCCAGCGTTAGTAGCTTACATTTATTTTTGCTCTTGCACGAACTGGTTGTGGAGGTGGGAGGGTTGCTGAAGATGCTTATGGTAAACTAATAGCAGATAAAATGTCATTTGAAAAAAGCGAGTGGACTGCACATGCTCATTGCACAGAGGAAATTAAGGAATTTTCTTCTCCTAATTCTTTCTTCCAGATTTGAGTTCCCAGCTGGTGTCTTTTGCTTTGACTACACAATGAAGCTGCCCCTGCTTATGTTAACACAAACATATTAGCTGTCTCAGTGGTTACAATGAATCTCAGGTCCCAAGAACAGACACCATAGTGACCAGCTGCACACATACATATGCATAGTGAAGCAAATACAGGAATCTCAGCTCCACTAATAACACATGGGCTACCAGAGAATCTCCATTGCCTGTCAGTGGCAGTGTTAAGGCTTATTGTCCTTGCAAGTCCCCAGCAACCAGAGGGCAACATGATCACAAACACTTTGACAAGTTTTGATTCTGCCCAGTAGAGGCAACAGATGAAACGTACACATCAGCTAGTACATTATATGGTGACACTTAATCTGCCACCCAGTAGGGAGTAGTAGCTAGACTCCAATTTGTGTGCATTTCCCATAATAAAAATAATTGGCTTCCAAGATATGGTGGTGTGAGTGCCAAGGATGTCATTGCAAAGGGAAACCTTTAGCCAACTGCAGTGGTGGAATGGGTTAGGAAGTTAGTCTAGTACTGAGCAGTGGGTTCAATTCCCTGCTCTGCCACAGCCTCCCTGTTTGAGCTTGGGTAAATCACTTAATTTCTCTGTGCCTCAGTTTCCCATCTGTGCAATGTGGGATCATAGCACTGCCCTATCTCACAGGGGTGTGGTAGGGACAAATACATTGTGAGGTGCCCAGATAGTACAGTAACGGGACCCATATAAATACCTAAGGAAAGGAAGATGTTGCTGAACTGCCTTCACTGCAGCCATTAGCAGAAAGATGCTGTCTAATCCTTCTGCCCCAACCTAATGACAAATAAGCCACATATTATCGTTATAGTCCACAAAGAAAAAACTAAAGCCAAAAGCCTGGGTGAAGCCCTCTCTTCCATGCAGTGCTAAACAGCACCCCACCTTTCCCACTGGATGCCCCCCAGCTTTCACAATTTACATCAAATAGGACCTGGATCAAAACCATCCCTCACTTTAAAAAAACCCCAGCAGCTCCCCCCATGAGTCTAATGTTGACTGAAGGCTTTTGGATGCCACGGTTCATGGAAGACATTTTCTCCCACTGATGCACTCAGCTGCTTGGCTGGGGAAAGCCGGAATAAATTGTGCGGTAAGCTTTGGATTCACCTCTGGGTCTTGTCACTTGGATAAACGGCTGACAGGCTAACTGCCTTGCCCTCCCTGGACACCTGAGCCATCTCTCTTGATGACAGAGAGGGGGTGGGCAGGCAAGACTGCCCACGTGTAAGACCAAACATACAGGCCAATAAAGTTGAGTCATGCAGGACTGGCTGGGTCTATCACCACTCTGGGACGGAAGGCGTAAACAGCTCATTGTGAGTTGATGATAACATGGTACTTTGGAAGAGTTTTTGCATATAGATGTCTCATTTCTTGGTTCTTCATGGCAGGAAGATGACTGATGCTTTGTATATACTGGCTAGGTAACAGGCTACCCATAATCTTTCAGCCCCAGTGTGTCTCAGAGATAATGTCCATCAGCAGATTCCATTAGAAGCTTGACTGGCTAACCAGAAACAATAACCAGAGGTTGAGAATGGTATGTCTGAAATGGCTAAAACAGAAAAATCTACTTGCAGTTCCATTCAAAGACTTTATTGGAAATAAGGTAAGAGTTTCTGAGTTCTTTATTGTTAAGAAGTAGTCCTCTTTTGTCCAGGCATTTGATGCATGATGTCAACTCCCTATATTGACTTGGTTACAGGAGTCTTTCTGCTACCAAGCAACAGATCTCTCCTAACAGCAGCCTGCATTAGAGGTAATTCTCTGCTGAACCTTCTGCTAGCAAATGAGGAGTTTATAAATAATCCCATTAGCCCCTCTTTTAGAAGAGAACTTGGACCTCCACATTTTGCCTTCATGAATATGGCTGCAAGCTCAACTTTAGTGTTATATAGTTGGTAGTCTGGGCTGTCTAAATGGCCCTAGGCAGAAAGTCAAAGACATCTTTTAAAGCTGGATAAAGTATTTCACCCACTGTATAATCCTACAGTAGCTTGGAGGTTTTGAGTTGTTTTGTACTGTTTTTGATGTAGAGCTTATACAAGACTTTATAAAGAGATGTTGTTTTCTCAGCTAACACTGCAATAGCTTATGAGCTGTTCTGCAGAGTACCCCTCTAACTTTGGCTCTTTGCAAACAAACCAGTCCTCCTCAATGCTCTTTTTATTGTTTGGGATGTGTACAATCACAAATACAGACATGCTTGTGTAGTGACACGCAGGCCTAGGTACATGCATTCATACCCACACATACATTTGAACACAGATGTAAATCACATGAATACAGATCCACACTCGTGTAGATGCAGAACAAATTGACATAGACCGGGGTAGGCAACCTATGGCACATGTGCCAAAGGTGGCATGCGAGCTGATTTTCAGTGGCACTCACACTGTCTGGGTCCTGGCCATCAGTCCGGGGGACTCTGCATTTTAATTTAATTTTAAATGAAGCTTCTTAAACATTTTAAAAACCTTATTTACTTTACATACAACAATAGTTTAGTTCTATATTATAGACTTAGAAAGAGACCTTCTAAAAACGTTAAAATATATTACTGGCACGTGAAACCTTAAATCAGCATACCGCTTCTGAAAGGTTGCCGACCCTGACATAGACAAACACACATATATACACAGAAAAAAATCATGTCCACAGCCACACATGTGGAGAGATGTATGTACACACATACATGTGCATAGACATACACACACACACACTAGGAGATGCCTTCTAGGCATTGATCTTCAGATCTAATTATTAGACAATTTTGATCCATTTTTTATCCTTCCAAAAACCTATCGTAGTCCAACAGACTTCAATAAGACTAAAAGGTGCCTCCCTGTTTTCCTAATATCTGTTATCAGTTTCCTACTGATAACTTTCAAACATTAACAGGTACGATCAACACTGGCTTTTGTGTTTAGGTACCTACTGCTCCATATACTTTTCTAGTCATAGCCAGTAGAGTGACTGTACAGTGACCTCAGGGGAGTCCATATTGATCATCTCTCAACTGCTCTGAACCTTTATCCATGTTCCATCTGTTTCTAATAGCACCATTGTTAGTGAATGTTGTGGAATCGGAACAGAGGTGATGATGGTGTTTGCACGTGATCTGAAAAAGAACCCAGCAGTCGCAAACAGGCATGAAACAATAAGTGACCAAGCACAGGAGCAGGTAAATAGCATTAGAAGGGGTCACTTCAACATCAGCCCTCATCTAAACTCTTGCCTCATGTAGTGTGGATCCTGACTAGTGAAAACGGGGTCTGCAACCAATTCCTTACTTACTTGAAAACAAAGCTACCTCTTCCTTGTTTCCTTTCTCTCTCTCCGGCAAGAGTGTGGATTCTCCTCTGTTTGTTTATTCTTTAGGTGCCACTTTTGGGAATTTGTCTTGCAGGTCATGGCACCATGTGTTATACCGTTGTGGATCACAAGGGAAGCGGCATGACATAGATAGGAGGTAAGTGAGGGCGAAGTTCTCTTCTCTGACCTTTATTTTGGCTAAAGCTTTCTGCAATATGAAGGGAAAATTTTGTGGCTAGGAGATCTCCTGTGGGGACTGGGGGAAAGTATTTTGCAGATATCCTGGCTAGGTAGCCCCACTGTGCTTCCAGAGCAGAGCAGAGAAGGCCTGGGGAGCCAAGAATCAGGCCTGAAGTTCCAGTTTGGATCCATCTCTCTTTCTAATAGAGGCAGATAGAAAGAGGGTGGTTTGAATTCGTGGGGGAAAAAAACCAAAAAGTCAGGGTTGTGTTCTGTCAAATCCAAACCTGAGCTGGTTTGGCTTTAAGACCCTTTTCATCTGAACCCCCAGCATCAGGGCCCTCAGCGTCAATTATTTCAGTTGGGCCAGTTGCTATACACATGGCAACCCTGTGAGTCACCTTAGGGGAAAGGACGAATGTTCCATCCCCTTTGGGATCCTGTCTCTATTTCTTGTCAAGGTTGGATGCTTCAGCTGGATCTCTCCTCCAGTTTTGTGCATGGACAATCGTGTAAGGCTGCGTTCCTGGAGCTGGATCGGGGTGCGGATTCCCCTGACCCATGTGCAATGTGCTTATGTCCTGAAGAATGAGGTCTGCTTCACCCTAAAGCAATTATAAAATGATAGATATTTTGCTATTCAAGGAGCGTGATTTCAACACTTGAGAGGTTAATGCACCAGGGAATCGGCTGGTGCTTTCATGCTGCTGTGCTGTATCAAACAGCAGTTTCCAGGAAGATGAATATCCGTAACTGAGTAGCACAGCAGAGCCCAAAGCCTGTTCAAAAGAATTCTTTTTGATGATCTGGTTTTATTACTTTCAATGAACTGGAGTCTCCAAGGTGCTGGTGAATAAGGGATGCTGTAAAACAGTGCCTTGTACACACATTTCAAGCTGCGTCTGTTGATGATAAAGGGGATGAAAGAGAAACTGCTTAGCAATGACCCTAGGGCCCAAACCCGGCTCGAGTGTTCCACAGGGCATTTGCTGAAACAAAAAGATCTGAACCATTTGCACTGGGACATGGTGGTGGGGACAAAGATTATGCATTTGCTTTCCCTACTGGGAAAAATAATCTGTTTCCCAGCTATCGCACGTGGCTGGTGTTATATGCTGAAGAAACATGCAGTCCAATAAATAAAGAAAAAATAAGTCAAATCAGAAACAGGCTATTATGAATTTTGGGTTGTATTTCCATCCAGAGGTTCCTGGTAATTTCATAATAAACCATGACAGAGGCTAAACTGGCCAGAACCCCTCAACAGAAATATAGTCCTTTGATTCACAATTGCCTTTTATATCATTTGTACTTAATACAGGGATTAGCGTATAAAACTCACCACAAGCTATTGTGGAGGGTTTCACTCACTGTTAGCGCATTCTTGTGGCCAGGCATGGGATAGCCCGTCGGGTACCTCCTGCTGATGGTTGCTCTGGGCCAGAAGTCTTCCTTTGACTTGGCCCTCTGGCCAGGTCACTTTAAAGTCTCTCCCATTCTGGTGTAGTCAACAAACAAAACAAGGGGAATGAGCCCAAGTAAACTGAAATCACCAGTAATTGTGGGGAATGGCCTCCTCTCGAGGTGAGTCAGCATCTGGCCCTTCCTTTCCTTTGGGAGGGGCTGTCAGACAGAGATTGGCTGGGGAGCTCCTGCCTTCAGTCAGCCCTCTCTTCAGGAGCTGAGTGCTGAAAGTCTGCTCTCCTCTCTGGTCTGGCATCAACTGAGCTGGGGCCTCCCTCTTAAGCTCCTCCCTCCAATCCTGACGTTTCTCACAGGTGCGACAAGGAAAAGCCAGCTGAGCCCGTATGAGTTCTTCAATCCCATGTTGTTCAGTATGGGATTTGTATACCCCATCGCACCATTCATAAATAGAGTCTCCTCACTGTCCTGGGCAGTGTCTCAGTATTATTGTCTTCATTGTACAGCTGGGGAGATTGGGGGACACAGAGGGATGAAGTGATTTGCCCTAGGTCATGCAGCAAGTCCTTGTAGAGCTGGAAATAGATTCCAGGTCTGCTATCTCTCAGGGCTGTATCTTAACCACAAGGCCCACCTCCTGCCCCTTCCTTCGCAGTGACCCACAGTACTGAAGAGTCTGTTGAGAGACATTTTTTATTTGCAGACTTAAGGTTCAAGCTCACATCAGTTTCCAAACGTATGCATACTGACCTGAACCTATGAACCTTTTGAAGTCCTCCCATCCTGAACTGACCGAAGCTCCAACCACTGCTTTCTAAGCTCTGGATGCACCATTATAATAATATTATCCTGCATATTGCCGCCTAGTGCTTTCAATTTGGAATTCAAATCATGTGTATGCTTTATAAAAGGCTCTCTACTGTGAACCTCAGAAATACATATGCACTCTCCAACTGTGTGGGTTTTCTTTTTCCTGCCTGGTGCACAAATTACTCATTGTAACTTGATAAATGAACGGAACTGTGTAACCCTCTTTATAGTTTACGGGTTTTATAGTGCTTTGCCACCATATGTTATAAATTCATGAAGCTGTTGTAGTGTATAACAGGTTTGTTTGTTTGTTTGTAAATTTTAGTTATATAAATTTTAGTTATAGTTCTTGCAGCTGTATGAGTGTGTGTGTATATATATTTCTCTTTCTCTATCTCTGTCATCTTTATGTGTGTCTCTCTATATGAGGCCACATTCAAATTCTTTCTCAGCAGTTTACCTGGAATCGCATTGTGTACCATGGCTTAACATAATTGGATGGGAAGCATTTTCACATAATATCTGAACAAGAAAGACTGTAGAGACAAGAGGATTTTAATCACCAATAACCACGGTAGTTACAAATTAAATATCTGAGCTCTTGGAAGCTCATTCATAATAAATATCCCACATCTGTAACAGAGAAACGCATGGCGTCACTGCCAATGGTGAACAAGAAAGATGAAACAAATTGAATTATAATAATAATACTTAGTTCATATATAGCTTATATTACCTAATAGAGCTCTTAAGCAAAGGGATGTTAGGACAGGCACTCCATTCTATGTGGTTGTAATCCACTTGAGAGAGGAGAAAGGAGGAAACCAGGGAGGAATATGCACAGCAAGGAGTTCACCTCTGAATAGGATGAATCATAGGTAAGGCTGTGAGTTTGTCACAGAGGTCACGGATTCCAGGACCTCCGTGATTTCTGCAGTGGCTGGTGCGACTGGCCCAGCGGCCGCCTGAGCAGCTCAGGTAATCTCTGGGCCAGCCGCATCCATAGCTGCTGGGACAGTCTCAGGTCACTGCACCCCTCGCTCACCATCATCAGCAGGAGTTTGGGTATGGGAGGGGATGAGGGCTCTGGGTGGTGCTTACCTCGGGGGACTCCCCAGAAGCGGTGACATCCCCCTCCATCAGCTCCTAGCAGATGGCTCCACATGCTGCCTCTGCCTGCAGACACTGCGGTTCCTGGCCAATGGGAGTGCGGAGCCAGTGCTCAGGGCGGAGGCAGCACGTGGAGCCAGATAGGGAGCCTGCCAGCCCCAGCAACCCCTCGCCCAGCACCAATGCGGGTCCTGGGCCATGCTCTGCTGCCCGTCCCCCCAGCACTAGTGGGGCTCTTGGACCACATGCTGCTGCCCGCCCACCCAAGCACCAGTGGAGGTCCTAGACTGCTCCCCCCACAGCACCCATGGCACCCCCAGGCTGCTCTCCCCATGAGCATCTGTGGCACTTGTGGCACCCCCAGGCTGCCTGCCACAAGTTTTAGTCAGGGGTATATAGTACAAGTCATGGACAGGTCACGGGCGATGAATTTTTGTTTACTGCCTGTGACCTGTCCATTACTTTTACTAAAAACACCCATTACTAAAACATAGCCTTAATCATAGGAGTTGTCATATGGGAACATACCAGTGTACAATACCCTGCCTCTGGCCACACCAGAGCATACCACTCGTCCATCTTGTCTGGTAGTAACTTGCAATAGCCTGATGATCCTGGGAAAGGAGAATAGGCAACCTACTAGTTTTACTTAGCCAATTGTTTAAAGTTTTAGATGAGCAGGGGTTCTCCCATTGACGTAGAAGATAATCTGCCTCCCCAGGAAGCGGTAGCTAGGTCGATGGAAGAATTCTTCTGTCGACTTAGCACTGTCTACATAGGGACTTAGGTTGGCTTAGCTACTTTGCTCAGAGGTGTGGATTTTTCACACGCCTTAGGGTATGTCTATCCTACCCGCCGGATTGGTGTGTAGCGTTCAGTGTATCAGGGATCGATTTATCGTGACTTGTCAAGACGTGATAAATAGATCCCTGAATCGACGCCTGTACTCTGCCTCAGCAGGAGGAGTAAGCGGAGTCGACGGGGGAGCCACCACTGTCGACTCGCCACTGTGAGGACGGCCAGGTAAGTCGAACTAAGATACTTTGACTTCAGCTACGCGACTAGCGTAGCTGAAGTTGCTTATCTTAGTTTGAACAACCCTCCAGTGTAGCCCAGCCCTAAGTGGCATTGTGGAGTTGATCTAGTTTTCTAGTGAAGACCAGTCCTTAGCATAGATACCGATGCTATGTTTGTGCATCTATATGTTAGAGAAAGGCTAAACCAAAACTCTGGAAGAAACACCCCTAAACTTTGGTGTTTGGAATCTTAACCTGGATTGCAATTCAGTTCTCAAAGCTGCCCCTATTTCTGTGCTAAGCTGAACAAAGCTTCCAGATCTGATCACCTTCATACTTTTGCAGACGGATGTGAAATCCAGTTCACTATTTTGCATTGGAAATTCTGAGTACTCAGCACTTTTGAAAATCAGGCCACTTATTTAAATGCCTAAAAAGGACTTAGGAGTAGAACTGTGTGAAGAATGGAGAATTTTGATTGCTGGCAATGCTGGAAAACATTGTTTTGGGTCAAACTGATTTTTTTTTTTAAATTGTTGGTGATTTGAGAAGTAAAAACAAAATTAAACATAAACAATTTGGCACAACTGTCATGAATCAGCACTATGTTTTAGTGGTGCTGAATCTGCATTTTTTGCCCCCGAAAAACATTTTGGACAAAAAAAATATCACCCAGCTTTACTTAGAAGACTGAGGTCAGGCTCTTGCTTTTGGAAATTTTTGGCATATTAAAATCGATTATTTGCATATGCAAGTGATTGCATGCAGAAAACTGCAAACATACCAGCCACATATTACAAGCCATAACATAAAATTTTGGGCCAATAATGCTTTGTTCACAGTAAACACTTGTGAATGCTATTACAGTGGATAACAAATCAACACCTCTGAGGGGTAAGCACAGATATGAGTGCAGTACAATAGGCCTGGAGCCAAGAGACGGATATCAATTCTTGGGACGTCATATAATGATACATGCAAGGGTACTAGAGTCATCTGACTTAAGCACCCCTCAGTCGCTTCCTGCAACCACTTTGAAAATCTTCTAAGGAAAAAAAATGGCAGTTTATAAAGTTATCACAACTTTAACTTATAAAGTTATCACAACTTATAAAGTTTTCACAACATCAGCTCACATTTTGGTCCTATCCAAAATAACAGCAAATGACTCATCTTTGGAGTAAAGGATTTCACGCTCCCGGTTGCATTTCCCCATTGATGTCACACACTGAATGGTGACAGAGCACCTGGTTTCACTTGATCAAGCAGAAATTGATGCATTCAAGTCCTCCACTGTTGTGACTGCTGGGGATGGGGGTGGGGGAGGAGAGAGAGGGAACGACACCCACCAAATTAAAAGAGAAAAAATAAGTCAGCTGCCTCATTCCTTTCTTTATGAAATGAGTAAGAAAGATTAAATAATTTAGTGAGTCATTGCCAAGGCAATGAAGCTGTCTCAGGAGCAGCCCAAATAGATCTTTGAAATAACAACAGAGACTCCTCCTGCCTAATGGGTCTTGAAATAATTTGTTCTGTCATGAAATTTGGCCTTGAAAATAGATCTGAGTCTTCCACTGTATGGGTGTTGATGGCCCAACCTCATCCTTCATTACTAACACAGTGCCGTCCTTTTCCAATGCTACAGATCTCATAGATGCTTCCGACTCAGTGTGCCCTTTGCTGGTGAAGACAGTGCAGAAACAACTTGGTTGTTCTTTGGCCAGGGAGTTGAACCATTGGTTTTGGTATGTGGCAAACAGCACACTACTGTGGAAGTCAGACAATTCTGAATGGTTTCCAAGTGCTGCTGAGCAATTCTGCTAGCCAGAGCCATTTTGTACATGAATTGGTCTTGCTTACTTTCAGATCTCACAGGACTATGTTGTTTTCCTGGCAGGGCTGGGACTGGCCCTATGTGCATTTGTGCTCTGAGCAAGGAGGAATTTAACAACATTCTTGGTTCTTTGTCTATTCCTTCAAAAGGGAGTCCGTGTTTCTACTCAGGAATAGACACCCACATTCCTTTGTTCTCACATGTGCTTCCAGATTTTTTCCATCAGCTGGATCAGTGTCTCAAAGAGGAGCCATGGAAGCCAGTAAAAACCAGGAATGGATATGACCTGCAAGATTAATATATTTTGAGGCTAGATGGGACCACTCTTATAATCAAATCTTACCTCCTGCATAGGATAGGCCACATAATTTAATCCAGTATATTTAATGGGTGATATTTAATTCTTCTTCCCTGCTGTGGATCTGAACAGTTTTGATTTAGATACATCAAGTGACAGTGAGTTTATTACTTTCCTCGGTAAGCTGTTCCAGTGGACAATTACCCTCACTGTTAAGGATTTGCACCTTTATATCTAGTTTGAATGTTTTTAACTTTAACTTCCAGCCATTATGTCTTTTTATGCCTTTGTCTACTAGATTAAAGGGTTGCTTGATCTCAGATTGCTTCCCTTTGTCCAGATATCCAGAGATTGTTTTGAAGTTGCCTTGGATTTAGAATTGTTTCCTAACCCTGTGAAGTCCATCCGGTGAGGTGTAGATGGGTATTCAGAGTGGGTTAGCTCATTATAGGGATCAGCTGCAAAGTTCAAACCTAGATCTGCATTTGGATTCTTAAACTCTGCCCCCACCTCTAAAGTCTCTACCCAGAGAAGAGCAACTGAAGACTGGCCTGTTGGGGAATGCCCATGGTGATCTATTGCTACTTCAGTGAGGTCTCTTTAGATGAGACATGCCATATGGATGCTGGCTTTCTCTGATGTCCTCTGCTACCGTGTGTATAGTTAACAACAAATGTACTCCGATACCACAAAGTGGAGTATGCTCAGGACTGCGGGTGTTAGAGGGAACGTGAATTCCCTTTTCATTGGGATGTAGCTTTCTGATTGTTCATCACTGCTGCGCATCCCATAGGACTTCTGCATTACTTCTCTACTGAGTACTACAGTCCCTGGAATGCCAAGCCTGCTCAGTCAGTTTGGGACTAAAAAGTTCTACTCTTGCAAGGCAGCAGAAAATGTATATTTTGCTCAGTTACTTACACACTGCGCTCAGTTCACTTGTCCTAACTTTATCCCTCATCTCCAAACTTCTGCACAGAGAGTCCAGTTCTTAGTGTGGTGTTTTTTTATGATATTATATAGTAGTGAAGGGTACCATGAACCTCATTAAATACACAGACATTCGTGCCTATTACAATTTAACTGAATTAATAGCAGTACCAGGTGGGATTAAATCTCAGGTCTTCAAGTGATTGTTTGGCCTGTACAGCTAAAGAAACCAGTGTGCTCGCAAGGGGTCAAGTCTGTAGCTTACTCATCATTGTTTTGGCTGCTTTAATGTCATTTGCCTTGTCCTTTGGCTGATCTGTAATCTCTCATAGGGTTCAGTCCCCCAAACAGCTGAGCTCCCACAGTGAGGTGCTCAGTGCTTAACTCCCCCTGAAGTCTGCTGCATTGAAACTTGAGTACTCAGCTCCATGCAGGATCAGTCCCTTAATCCGTCCCTTTGCATGCACATCCAAATCCCCAGTTTGGAACCTGGGAATTTCCCAATTGCTAAATTGCAAGAGCTTAAGTGAATCACCTTTATGTTGCTTATCAGATCCCCAAAGCCTAAAATATCAAAGTTACCAGGTGCTGAATTTATACTTCTATCTGTGCCAGAGTGTATATCTGTGTTCAGTGATGCTATCCAGGACAGCAGTTACTGTACAGTAAAAAAGTCTTATGAAGACCGTTCTCTCAGCCATGACATTTTAGAATCTGAACACCACTATCAGATAAAGCAGGACTGATGTGCAGTAGTGCATGCAAACTAAACACCAAAGCCACATTACAGGCATCCATGTGAAGCATACTCAGACATAGGAAGTAACATGTCCCAGGGTTTGTGTATTTCACCCCCACGCTGACTGCAACTGAGAAGAGGATGATTTGCATGGATTTCTGGATCTGATTTACAGTGAAACTTTGCATCATTTTAGCACAGCCTTCCCTTCCCCCCCACCCCCGCTCTGAACAAAAACAGCAAATATTTCATAGCTTATGAAGCACACATGCCTGTTACATTTTTGCCCCCAGTGAATCAACTGAAACATAGAGTGAGCTGGGTTATTTTAAATGACTCTCCTAAGTCCAAGAGGTCTATACAGTTATCAATAAGAGTCGGAGTGCTCTAGAAGAAAAAATTGTGAGTTAGATGTCAGGAAATCCCGACTTCTCATCAGGGCTCTGCTAGTGATTCAATGTATGTCTATGGAGAAATCGTGTCTTGCAGCCTGTTGTTCAGACTACTTGAAAACGATGGATTCCCAGCATTAAACAGAAACAACTAATTGAAATTAGTACATTGTGAGTCTCTAAGGTATATAAGCCCCCACCCATGACTGTACTAACCAAGTGCCTCATGATCTCTGCATATTTATCCTCCCAACAGCCGTGGGAATTAGGGAAGTTCTATTATCTCTCACTTAGTCCGAGACTAAGTGACTTGCCTAAGGCCTGAGGGAGAGTAGCGAATTGAACCCCAGTCTCTCAGGCTAGTGCCCTAGCCACTGGACTGTCCTTCCTCATGGCGGGACTAAATGATGAGGTCTATTTGCTCCTCTTGCACGATATTGATGTCTATTATGGCTAATGCTTTCACAGTGCTATGGCTGCTTTAATAGAGTGACACTTATCCAGTGCCAGATGTTCCATTGTTGAGCATCTTTTACTGGCAGAAGCAGGATGGGACTGCAGTGGTAGTGCAGTGACTCCATGTTCTGAAACTACAGATCTGGATAAGCTTGAGCCGTGAGAATGGCATTGCTGTTTCTGGACACCAGGGGTTAGGCACATTAATATTCAGTGCCATCCATTTCCACTGCAGAAGGTTTGCTTCAGATTTACTGCATTCCCATTGGGTAACCCTCATTTTACCATAGGTTTGTTATATTAGCTGATATGCACTAGGGGTATCACAGTGGTTTATATAAGGTTCCCAGACTGATACCCCAAACTGTATGTTTGAAAAGATCTGGTCAGAGTTGAGCACATACAAGTCATTTATGTGATGAATTTAGCCTCTTTTTTCTGCTGGTAGATTAGGTGGCAGAAGACATTGCATGTTCTTCCAGTTCATTTGTTATTTGAGTTTGCTTAATGAAGCTCTTTCATAATTTTTTACTCCAGGGATTAATTGCGAATATTTGAAATTCAAGATCAGCTGTTTAGCTGTGATTGAGTGAGTAAATAACATGGTATTGTTTCTGTTATCTGGTTGGACAAAAAAAGCACTTCTTGTGTGAATACTTGGGCATGCAAATTTCAATTTGATCTCTGCCAATCTCATACTCATCCACTCTCTCTCTATGTCTACCCACAAAATATTGCTCAGAACTCAGATGCCTGTAGAAATTAAATGCAAAAGGGGCATTAACACAGCCCAGACAAATGCATTTAAACATTTAAATGAGTATTTGTCAAAATCTTATTCTGAACCCATCAGTCAATTATCTGAAGCACCTCATTAGTCCAGTTCTAGGGTTAATAGCAATGGTGGACTAAATACAGATGGAGATGTTGTGATTTTGTATATGGCCAAACTGTACTAGCAAGAGGTGCCTGGAGAATTATTCTGTACCATGCCCAACACTAGAAGAATGATGTGAAACTCTAACTCTGGTTTATGAAGCCTCTTATGGCACCCCACTGCTAGATTCAACAAACCATTTTGCATATATTTACTGTCTTTCTAGCCCATAAAAGCTGGCTTTCCTTTATTAACTACAGTTTACTGCTGCTCTCAGCAGAAGCCGATAATAATGGCAGTGAAGCTGTACTCATTTTGAAGACCCAAGTACATTTCCAGATGTTGGTCATGTGACCAATCCTTGTCAAACAGTAATTGTATGTACTGTGATTGCGAAGTCAGAGACAATAAATAACCCCCTCCAGATGTTTCTGCTATCACATGTGTTATTGTGGCAATGTGAAAGTCCTTCTTGCTTCCCTTGCCTGTCATTTCCTATTGCTGTAACTTTGCCATCTAATATAAAGCTTTGTCGCTGAGTGGCCTCCAAACTTAGAAAGTGCTGAGAACCCTTAACCCAGAGGGAAGTGAATGGCAGTTGAGGGTATTCAGCTCATTGCAGAATCAGTCTTCTATGAATATCTGGAGTAGTGGGAAGGCAGTAGAAAGGGGACATTTTTAGGGCTGATACAACAGTTTGCTGAACTTCTTGGTGGAAACCTGAAACAACTGGTCCTAATATTGGGAGGTCGGGGTGGAAAAGGGCTGATCCAGTACTGCAAACATTTGTTCTGAGCCCAGAAGCTTATCTGGGGAAATTAGCATTTGTGAACTTGAGTCTGTCTGAAGATTTCTGTGAATGGTTCTTCCCCTTTGCTCTGTTAATTAGAAATAGAGCTGAGCAAAAAAAAATTTTGGCAAGTAGGTTATGTGTTAAAAAATGCAGCAACGGTCCACCCAAAACTGTCTGTGACTTCATGCCGAGATCATCAAATAGTATCGAGCAAGCCGGAAAAAAAAAAATAGTCAAAACGTTCCAGCAGTGCCCAAAGGAGGCATTTTGTTTCAACCCAGCTTGAAATGTTTTCAGTTTGTAGGTTTGCTGAAAATCTGCATGGGTGGGGTGGGGGGAGATTTCAGTTTGACCAGAAACAGAGAGTTTTATTCCATTTTTCAAGACTTGCCAGAGAACCGGAAAATCCATTGTTCAGCCCGATGTAGTTGGAAGGGGAAATCCAGGCTGGACGTCATTAAAGATCATTGCTACAGGGTGGGATGGAGTCTTAGAAAGGGGCATGTCTGAGGAAGCATGTGCTGTGCCACTGCCCTTTTCTATTCTGGCTCAGATGTGAGGTCTTTTTCCACACAAGGGAAGCTATTGAATCTGCATTGCCTTTCCCACCTGATGATCTTAGTGAGTTCAGTGTCCTGGAATTGATCAATCATGTCAGATGATGGCTTTGCCTATGGAAATAAACATACAGTTATTGCCAATTGCTCTAAAAATCCATGCTTAGCATGTTTTCCCCTTAAGATGCTATTTTGCACTCTTTTTTGCCAACAGGATATCTTCAGTGCTACTCAAAGGCATGGTGATGCCAGGAGAAGAAAAAGCGACGGAGGGATTCTCCCAGAGGTGAAAGTAAGCTGGTCTGATCCAGTACGGCTTACTGGCAAGAGCCGGTTACCTGTACCGGACCTGCTTCCCCAGGTGGCAATTTAAAGGGCCTCGGGTTCCCAGCAGCAGCTGGAGCCCCAGGCCCTTTACATTGTCACCAGAGCCCCACTGCTGGAACCCCCAGGTAGTAGAGGTGGCTGGGACTCCCAGGGCTCTGGTGGCGATGTAAAGGGCCCGGGGCCCTAAAGGCCCCGCCTCTTCTAGCCGAGTCCACGCCCCTTCCAGTTGACCCCCCCCACCGCACCCCCACTTAGGACTCCGGCATACCGGTAAGTCCTTTAAGTTACTTTCACCACTGGATTCTCCCCTTCTGTAGGGCCTCTGTATGCTTCTGCCTCAAACACGGGCTGCCTGGGGCTGGTTGTGGGCTACCTCATAAGCCTAGACTTAGGAAGGAGGCTTAGAGTGGACAGTCTGGGAGTGGGACCGCTGTGCGTGCTGCTCTGGCTGTTCTGGTTGCCTGTGGGTTGGAGAGTTGCTATAGTTTAGACCAATTGCCCTAATTATGCTGGCTGCCATTGTGAACCCCAACTGATCCAGAATCTGGAGGGTGCGTAGATGGATTAAAGCCATCCCCTGTGCTGGGCCAGTGTGAGTTGCACTTCTTGGAGGCACAGCACACAGTCCCAGCCAGTGAGTGTTAGTAAATCCTACAGCACAGCTGATTAGTCTAATGATAATCTCTGTGCCTATGGGACCTTCCAGCCAAAGTTCTCAGAACTCTTTACAAGCATGGAATTAGTCTCAAACTAATCCTGTGAGGTGGGTAAGAATGTATCTGTTTTAGAGGTGGGGAAATTGAGACAGATAGGGATTGAGGGCCTAAGTTTGATTAATTTGCATGCACAGTTATGAACACAAATATCCAGGTGCACAGTGAGGCTAGTTTGCACACACATACCCAGCTGATGCACTCACATGGCTATTGGTACACTCAAGCACAGTAACTGTGCAAACTCTTTACACAACTGTCTGAACATTTTTTGTCCATCTAATTGCATGTCTGCAGTTATGAAAAATTAGGCCCCAATAGGCTCACTGAAGGTTTCATAACAAGTCATCAGCAGAGCTGGGAATAGAACCTGTGCCTGGGCTTTCACCCACCCTGCTCTGAATCATGTCACCTTCTCTTGCCGGAATCATTGCAATAGGAAGACAAGAAGACTCCCGGGAAAGTGGCATTTTTCTAAAGATGCTCACACCTGCCGTGTTGGAGCAGGAGCCTTGCCCTGCCTTGAGCTTTATCGCGTGGCTGGCAGGCATGATCCAAATTGGAGAAGAGAAAAGTCCTGAGCATTGCAAGGAAAATCAAAGCACATCTTTCTGATGTACCCACTGTACCATGCACATAGCCACTATGGTGATGAGTTCTGACAGCATCAGCTTATTAAAGTTCATTCCTGACAAACAATATAGATATAGGTAATGGGGGAAAAATCACATACTGTTAGCTATGACAAGGTAACCTTTATCAGGGCATGGTGCTATTAATTGCAGTAAAATTCCAGCTTGAAATAGGTTCATTTGGCTTTGCATACACTGTCCCCCTCACTTTTGCTCTGGTTTGACTTTGGCAGTGTAATTAATTTCCCCTCCTCTCCTTCCCTTTAGGCCATTGTCTATGTCAATCTACAAACCATCAAGCAGGGATGTTTTAGGAGTCTCATGAACAGCCTTACCTAGCTTTATCCTCTGAAACCTGTGCCTGTTTCATTTCTCTCTGTGTTCTCAGCCTCAGCCAGCCTGGGAATTAGAATCCTTTGCGTGAGTTTGTTTCTGGTTCCCGCTCTGAGCACAATAGAAAACAATTTATTTTCATGTAACCATCATTTGTTCAACAGGATCACAGAGGTTTCGTAGCCAATTACACGTGGCATGCACCGGTATGTATTTCGTGTGTGGAGTTTTCTGTGATGTGTCTACTAGCAACTGGACCAAGAGTCATCAGCTCATCTCATAGAAGTCACTAAATCAGGGGTTCTCAACCTTTTTCTTTCTGAAGTCCCCCCACAAGGCTATAAAAACTTCACCGCCCCTCTGTGTCACAACAACTGTTTTTCTGCACATAAAAGCCAGGGACGGCATTGGGGTAGCAAGCAGGCAAATGCCTGGGGCCCCATGGCACCAGGGTCCCTACAAAGTTACATTGCTCAGGCTTCAGCCCTGGGTGGTAGGCCTCAGGGCCCTGGGCTTCAGCCCCATGCAGTGGGGTTTTGGCTTTTTGTCCTGAGCCACAGCAAGTCTAATGCTAGCCCTGATTGGCGGATCCCACAAAACCAGCTTGCTGCCCCACAGGGGGCCCCAGATCCCTGGATGAGAACTACTGCACTGAACAGCCATCCGATTGGAACAACATTCAAGTCATGTGCAGCCCAACCCAGATTTGAACGGCGGACTTGGAAGTATAGAGCTTTGGCCTTAATTTTCAAATGTAACTAGTGATTCTTGGTGCCGAGTTTGAGATATCTTGATGGGACCTGCTTCTCACAGAGCACTGAGGAGCTGCCCTCTCAAATCAGACTCCTTTAAGTTGTGTCAAGTTGGGCACCCAAAAACAGAGGCTCTTAAAATCACTAGTTTTCAAAAGTTTAGTCCTTTGTCTCAGCTACCGAACTCTGAGTCTTTCACATCCACCGCTTTAGTGCATAGAGGCACAGGGGCCGACTTCTGCTCATGCCAGTGCATGCTTGACCCACTTAGCCCCTTGCCTCGCCCCCATTCCAACCCCTTCCCCAAAGTCTCTGTCCCCTCCCTGCCCCTATTCCGACTCCTTTCCCAAATTCCTGCCCTGGTCCTGCCTCTTCCCCACCTCCTCCCCTGAGTGCGCCACGTTCCCGCTTCTCCCACATCCCTCCTGGAAATTGCTATATCGCCAAACAGCAGCAAGCGCTGGGAAGTAGGCAGAGGAACGGGGACTGGGTGTGCTCAGGGGTGGAGGCTGAGGTGAGCTGGGGTGGGGAGCTTGGCTGCCAGTGGGCACCCACTAATTTTTCCCTGTGGGTGCTCAGCCCCGGAGCACCCACAGAGTCAACACCTATGCATAGAGGAGATTGAGGCCCCTTCATTCTAGCTGTTGGCCAAGCACACAGTAAAAGACGGTCCCTGCCCCGAGAGATTATACTTCGAATGAACAAGACAGGCAAAGGAAGTATTATTATCCCAGTGGGATAGGTGGGGATCTGAGGCAGAGAGTGATTTAGGGTAAAATTTTCAAAACCACCTGTGTGATTTAAGAGTCTTAGTCCCATTTTCAAAAGGGACTGAGTCTCAATAGCCTTTAGGCACTTCTGAAAGTTTTAGTGTAAGTGACTTGCCCAAGGTCATGCAGGATGTTTCAAGCAGAATCAGGAACAGCACCCAGGCTCCCTGTGTCCTCATCCAGCTTCATGAGCACAGGACCATCCCTCCCACCAGAACCCTCCTTTTCCTTACAAGCTGAGAAGCAATGACTAAATGACTCAGAACAGATCCTGGCCATGGAGGAGTTAATATAATTACTCTCTATTTGGGAAAATAAGATAAAATAGATGAACATCTGGAAAGAAAAATATAATCCATAAATCAGAAACTGATGATTTATGTGATGCCACCTGAGGAAAATTCTTTAGTTCTTCTATGCTTGGATCTTTCAGTGCTGCCTTCCAAGGCTGAGACAACAAATCCAAATATGCATATGAGGCTGTGATAATGATTTTCTGCTGCATGGATTACAAAATGTATTTTTGATGCATACGTATTTAAAACATCTTATCAGGGCTTTGAGTCCCCTGCATAATTTGACGAGCAATAAGTAAGACATGGGTACTCCACATGAACAGCGAAATGTTAAAAGGTTAAAGAACTGTATTACATCCAGTCATGTGATTGAGCAAATTAACAATGCTGTTCTTCTGCTAGAGATGCAGACCGCAGAGGAAAGATCATGAAGTGATCTTGCTGAGAGAATAAATCTCATTTTTTTTATAGACTTGTCAGCTCCTGCAACTTGACTGCAGGGACTGCTTTCTTTGAGTTGGGTTTGAATGTACTTTGGAATTTTTATTGATTTAAATGCTTTACATATATACATATATATATAAAATGCAGTGACATTTCCTGTGCTTGTTTGATGGCAGCAGTAAAAGAGACTTGGCACCAAAATCTGTCACTTTGGAATATTTTCCCATTAGTTCTCTTTTCAGTAAAGTGCAAAGCATGAGTCCCTGACATACAATTCCTTCTGACATTCAATCAAAACAACTGACCTAACATTTCAGTCCTGACACTCAAATTACAGGGCAACTTCTGAACAGCTAACCACTCCCTTTTTCCTCTCCTCTACCTCCTTTCCACTCCCCTCCCTATTCCCTTCTTCCATTAATGCAAGAGTGATCGCTGCTTGTCAGCCTGGAGCACGTAGCTGTCCCGTTAAGTGTCAATGTGTAGCTATCAGCATGCAGCAAATTGTGCTTACCCAGAGCGGCAGCTGATGAGATGAATGGCAGCGTGCAGATAGTCCTGTCCTTCAGAACGTGGGGTGGGGGAGAAAGGCCAAGAGTTCCCACAATTACTTTTCCTTACGAGCGGATTATCACAGCAGGTCGAGGGATTCATGGAGTGGAGGACAGGGAGGGAGAATTAAAAGGAAAAGTCTGAAAAACTGTGCTTAGTTATGATTATAATTAGGGCTGTCAAGCAATTTAAAAAATTAATCGCAATTAATCGCACTGTTAAACAATAATAGCATACTATTTATATAAATATTTTTGGATGTGTTCCACATTTTAAAATATATTGATTTCAATTACAACACAGAATACAAAGTGTACAGTGCTCACTTTATATTTATTATAAATATTTGCCTATGAAAATAAGATAAATAGTATTTTTCAATTTACTTAATACAAGCACTGTAGTGCAATCTCTTTATCACAAAAGTTGAACTTACAGATGTAGAATTATGTACAAAAAAACCTGCATTCAAAAATAAAACAACATAAAACTTTAGAGCCTACAAGTCCACTCAGTCCTATTTCTTGTTCAGCCAATTGCTCAGACAAACAAGTTTGTTTACATTTGAAGGTGATAATGCTGCCCAATTCTTATGTCACCTGAAAGTGAGAACAAGCATTTGCATGTCATTTTTGTACTCAGCATTGCAAGGTATTTACGTGCCAGATATGCTAAACATTTCTACACTCCTTCATGCTTCAGCCACCATTCCAGAGGACATGCTTCTATGCTGATAATGCTTATTAAAAAAATAATGTGTTAATTAAATTTGTGACTGTTTTCTGCTATGTTTTACCCACATTCTGCCATATATTTCATCTTATAGCAGTCTCGGATGATGACCCAATACACGTTATTCGTTTTAAGAACACTTTTGCTGCAGATATGACAAAACACAAAGACGGTTTCAATGTGAGATTTCTAAAGATAGCAACAGCACTTGACCCAAGGTTTAAGAATCTGAAGTGCCTTCCAAAATCTGAGTGGAATAAGGTGTGGAGCATGCTTCCAGAAGCCTTAAAAGAGCAGCACTATGATGCAAAAACTACAGAGTCCAAACCATTAAAAAAGAAAATCAACCTTCTGCTGGTGGGATTGGACTCAGATGATGAAAATGAACATGCATCTGTCCGCACTGCTTTGGATTGTTACTGAGTAGAATCCATCATCAAGATGGACACATGTACTCTGAAATGGTGGATGAAGCCTGAAGCACATATGAATCTTTAAGGCATCTGGCACATAAATATCATCCAACGGTGGCTACAACAGTGCAATGCTGTTCTCACTTTCAGGTGATACTGTAAATAAGAAGCACACAGCATTATCTCCCATAAATGTAAACAAACTTGTTTCTCTCAGCAATTGGCTGAACAGGAAGTAGGACTGATTGGACTTGTAGGCTCTAAAGTTTTACATTGCAGTTATGTAACAAAAAGAATCTACATTTATCTGTTGTGCTTTCACAATAAAGAGATTGCACTGTGGTACTCATATGAGGTGAACTGAAAAATACTATTTCTTTTGTTTATCATTTTTACAGTGAAAATATTTCTAAGAAAAATAATATAAAGTGAGCACTGTACACTTTGTATTCTATGTCCTAACTGAAATCAATATATTTGAAAATGTTAAAACCCACCCAAAATACTTAATAAATGTCAAATGGTATTCTATTGTTTAACGGTGCAATTAATCATGATTAATTTTTTTAGTTACGATTAATTTTTTGAGTTAATCACATGAATTAACTGTGATTAATCAACAACCCTAATTATAATAAGAAAGAAACAAATCAGTGAATGGAACCCCTCCCCATTCCTCTAACAAAGGGTTCCTATCAGCTGAAATCAACATGGAATCATATGGTTTAGGCTTGTAAGCCCCAGGACCCCACTTTGCCTTTCTCCAACAAGTGCTGTGGGGAGGGGCACCTCTTTGAGGCATCTTCTCTATGGCTTCACACTTGTAGTCAGTAGTGGGATCACCTCTCTCACCCTCATGGGCATTTTGTGCTGAAGGCTGCTCTGTACAGTTTGTCTCAGCTCCCCAAGATTCAGGCTGAGGTTTTCAAAGGAGCCTGTGGGAGTGAGGTCCCCATCTCCCAATGACTTCAGGTCCAATGAAGTGATTTGGTTTTGATGCAGTTGTTGTTTTGCAATCATGTTTTTATAGTGAAACTTAACTGGCCTTAAGCTGTCATGGATCATCTGATGCACCTGCCATTGATGCTATAACAAATCTGTACCCACCAAGGACTTCATGGTTATCGCTATACTGCACACTGTAGCCACGTGGAACTTCATGAGGGCAAGCAGGATAGAACCCAGCTACTCTCACTCCAAAAACACAGGCTCCTTCCACATTGGCTTCAGGATAATCTTTATTAGCTGCTTGCAGTATAGAGTACATGCAAGCAGTTCTGATTTGACTTCAGCAGGGGGCAGCGGTGCACAACACAATAGCCATTTCCTTACAGTGGGACTGGAAGTTTCCTACATGGCTCAAGGGCTGGATACTGCCTTGAAAGTGAAGTTAAAACTGACTATGGAGAAATGTCCTGTACTTAGTCAACCGATCTACTCTCTGCATGGCTGAGTTATCACTGCTCGCTCTACTGCTGAAACCACACTTAGCAGACCATGTACACTATGGTAGAATAAACTGGAATCTGTTCATCCTTAATCCCTTTCTATGCCTCAGTTTCCCTGTCTGTAAAATGGGATAGTTGCTGATTAGAGATTAGCCCAAGCTGTAAAGCTGTGGTCTCCATCTGGATTTTTCATACCCTCCAAATTCAAGACTATTCAAGGAGATTGGTTTGTTGCATTACAGAACTCAGAGACAGCTGTAAAAATTGGAAAGAGATTCAGGTTTCTCTTCCAAATCCCTCTCCCACCCAAGATAGAGAGTGTGTTAAGGAGTGGGGCTTTGGTGTGGGCCCATTTCTATTGCTTCTTTCACAGGGGTGGGGGACGGGGGTTGTAAGCTTTGATTAATAAACATTGATAAAAATGTTAGGGTTTGACAGCCAGGGAGAAAAGTTGCTGCAAAAACGATTATCATCATTATTTATTATGCCACAGTTTGATTGTTTCAGAGTCTATTCCCTGCAGATCCTTTGGCCACTGCAATAATACAGAAAAGTCCAGGGCTCTGCCTCACGGGCTTTTGTTATGCTAATAATATAGAAGGCCTGCACTGTAACATACAAGAGCACAACCCAGGAGGAGTGCTGGGACATTGCTCTGGGGAGAGTCTTGCTGTTATTAAACTCTGCCAGACTGCCAAAGATATGGCGAAGCTTTCATGAAGAGCTCTAAAGTGATAAGCACTGCTTTTGCCCTTATGCCACCTCTAACAGTAACAGCAGCTGTTACCAAGCCAACAGTAAAAGAAATGAAGCACCAGTACTGAGGCTATGAGATTCTGCTAACGATAGGCACTAGCTCTAGGAGGCTCTTGTGGGAAAGCATTGGCAGGGAAATCATGGAGTGGCTTGTGTGGCTGGCTTCTTACGTACTGTACATTTATCTGGAGCTCCTCAGTCTTCTCGGAGAGCCCTCCCTTCATCCGCCTGGCTGAGTGAGCTACAAAGTGAAGTTGTGCAAAAAAGACAGCATTGGTAGGGCACGATCAGACTGCTACTGCAATCATGGGGATTTCGGATTGCCTGAAAGGGGAGCTGAACTGGGCTTTTAGCAAACAAAAGGATTTCATAACGGTCTGGGATAAACTTCCAAAAATTCCGGGTACTTATTCAGGTCCTTATTTCCAGCAGCTCACTTTACTTGTGCCTTTTAGATTTAACGGCATGATGTGCCAATGTAGGTTCTATGTACACTCAATAGATGTATTCCAAAATGTTGCCAATACAGCTAAGGAGTCCAGCTGAAAGGTTGACCTTGCGCTATCTACATTCCTTGAACCTTCCCAGCTGGCTTGGAAATTTGGCTTCACTGTGGAATTCTGGCCTCAGGTGTAATATTGCAAAACAGTCTTTGTCTTAGTATCAGTCCTTCTGAGAACTGAGACTTGCAAAGGCTTGTGCAAAAACCAACAGAAGGTCCAGACTTTAAGAGACATTAAACCCCTGCAGGTTCCATTCATTCCAGTGGGATGCTCCAAACTCCTGAAAAGCAGTTCCTGAACATTCAGAACCTTGCACGAAGGTTTGGATCAAGCTTGTTTGAAGCCTCAGGAGGACTGTCCATTTATCTGACCCAATGGGATCCCGCCCTAGAATGGAAGTATATTACTGTGCATCTCAATGTTAAACCAGCTTCATCTTGCACATGTCTTTCCAGCTATAAACTACATACCAAACCCAGTCATTGAGGGCCAAATCCTAAGCATCAAATGTAGCTGGAAGGACTTTTCCATTACACAGCAGTGCCAGACAGGGCAAATCTTCCTTAGGCACAAAGGCCCAGATCCTGCAAGGTCCTGAGTGCCTCCAGCCTCCTCAATTCAAAGAGCAATAAACCAGAGCAAAGGAGATGTGTGCCTTTGCCTTGTGTTTTGTAATCTTTGACCTCTCCTGTTCCTTCACATGACTGATTTTGTCTTTCTACGTTGCAAGATCTTTGGGACACAGAGCACGTCTCTGGATAGGTTTGTACTGCACCTGGATTTAATAATAAAAAAATTCCTGATCCCAGCTGGGGATCAATTTCTGAAAGGAAGCTTGAAAAGAACTTTTGGGTTGTTACCGTAGCTGGTGACACTGCAGCTGATAGCTGTCTCAGAAAGGAAAAAAAGGCTAACAAGAGCCAATGGCTGGAAGCTGAAGCCTGACATTCAGATTAGAAATAAGGCCCATATTTTTAACGATGAAGGCGATTAACCATTGAGACCATTGTGGGCTACCCATCTCTTCATTAATGTTTTTAGTTCAAGACTGATTGCCTTTCTGGAAGATAGCCAGACACACAAGCTATGGGTCTCAATATAAGGATAATGGGGTGAAATGTAGTGGCCTCTTATGTAGTGGTGAATGGTTTTCAACCTGCGATCTGCGGACCACTGGGGTCTGCAGAATATGTCTAAGATTTCAAAATGGGTCTACACCTACATTCAGAATTTTTTAGGGGCATACAAATGAAAAAAGTTTGAAAACCACTGAACTGGGTGATCTAATGGTCCCTCCTGGCTTTAAACTCTATAAATCTGTGAATAATAATATAAGTATCATAATCTATTCTCTAAAGCCCCTATTCAGCAAGGTGCTTAAGCAAGGTACTTGCCTAACTTCAAGCCTCGGAATATTCCCACTGACTTCAATGGGACAACTTACATACTTGAAGGCAAGCATGCGTATAAATCCCTTGCTGAATCATGTCCAAAGGCCCTGATCTAAAACCTGTTGAAGTTGTCTTTTAATTGCTTTCAATGGGTTGTGGATCTGGCCTGAAAAACAATGCCTCATGCTTTCAGAGAGACATGAAAGTGTTAGTAAATTCAAGATTTTTTCATACTAACAATATTTGGCATGTCTATTAACACCCATCGCCCAAGGATCTCAAAGCATTTTGCAAACATTGATTTATTACTTAATTAAACTTAAAACACAGTGATCTTTAGGAAACTGGCTTTGTATCTTCTTCAAGCACCCTGTATCAAACAAACAGGTTACTTTTGTTAAGCTGATAACTTTCCCACTTGAGCTGTTTTCCTAACTCCACTTTGAGTTGTTTTCCTTCAGTACAAACCATTTTTATAGCAGTTTTTAAAAGAAAAGAAAAAGCAACCCCAGTCCGCTTCCTTATTTTGTTGTTGGTGCTAGAAATTAAAATACAAACACTTAATCTGCACTACAAATACGATTACAAAGTGTTGGGGTGCTTTAATCTGTCTTCCAGAATGGTTTTCTTTAAAAAAAAAAATCACGCTTGAAGTTCTTCCTCTTAATGCTTGCACTAGTTACCATAGGCATGAACGACAAGTCTGGCCTCACTAAAGAAGGTTTCTATTTTCTTTTTTCCTGGTGCTTTTATTCCTTGTATGACATTAAAGAAGAAGCAAGATGACAGATGTACCCACAACCTGGTAGCTCTCTGTGGAGGAAATACTTGCTCTCTGGAAAGGTGTGTTTGTATATTATGGGGGAAGTGTGCTGAGGGCCGATGAAGGCTGGTATCATATGAAGGTGGGTAGGAAGCTGACACAGAAAAATAATCTAGGACACTATTTATAGTCACAGGAAAAGATCAGACTGTTTGATGCACCTTAAGGGTAGCTTTGACCAGTCCTGCCTATCCTGAGGCTGAATCGCAGTGCAACTGCCTGTCCTTTGCTGGTTGTAAGCTGAAGAGGACTATGGTGGGACACTTAGGATGATGAAGCTGGAGAGAGAGAGACCTTTTGGAATGCAAGTAGGGGCACCAACAGGAGGCATCCACTTAGAAATCCAATGGAACATTACAGGAGAGTGTTATGTTTCCCAGCAAACAAGCAGAGAAATTAGATAAAAGCATAAAATACCCTTGCTGGAAGGGAACTTTATTTCTTTGAATTCAAAACATCACAAGAACCCCAAACCAGAAAGAGACAAAATAGGCTGCTTCCTAAGGCAGCGAGATGAAACTCATCCCACCTTGCTTGAATCTGGCTTTTTTCAGACTGTCTGCTGACTGATTCAAATGAGCCAGGTCACATGGCTTCCCTCAGAACCCCCTAGCCTGCAAGCAGAACCATAGGAAGACCCCATTCTTTGAAAGATGGCATCTTAGATTTAGCCCTTCCTAAAAATATTTGCAAAGCTAAGGAGAAGCACATGACAATGATTGTGAGGAAACATGGGCAGTGGTGAGACTGACCATGTTAAAAGAAAATGGACTTTCCTAAAGGGTAATGTCCTGGAAGGATGTCCCATTCCCATTCCTCGCCAGTTCCTGAAAAGCTACCCTACTATCTGCATGAGAACCAGTGCGTGCTGGGGCAAAGCATGTGGGGAAGTCACCATTCCAAGCAGACCACCATGTACAATAAAGCCATTAGTCCTTTACACAATACTGTGTCTCGGAACCAGAACCTCAGCTGGCGTAAATCAACGTAGTTTTATTGACATCAAGGCAGCTGAGGATCTGGCCCAAAGTACCTAGTTCAATTAATTACAAGTCCACAAGGAACTGGATACCACACATACAGACACAAAATGATGAATGGGAAAATCACTTTCTGGACAATTTCAAAGCAACAGTGATAGGGGCTCTCAGATTTTCCCTGCCAAAATATACCCAAACCATCTGCTTTTTTTATGCCATCCCTCCCTCACATTTTTAGCAAAAAAACATTCAAAATTCAATGCGAAAGTGTTATTATTTTAAGTTCATTTGCTATGTGCAGACAAAGTTAATATGTGCATCTAGTGCCTACAGATTAGATAATTTCACATTTTAACAAGGGAAATCAAAAGTGTAAGTTAATACATTCTCATTGAAAATGTCATGAATTGCACATTCCCCAGCATTATTTATTCAATAAACCTAATTATTGCAGCTATTTACCTTTAGAAGGTTATGTTTCCAACGAAAAGGGCTAGAAACAGTGTTTTTTTGTTTTGTTTTTAAACAAAGATTCCTCAGAAAATAAGAGCCTGACCCAAAGCCCTTTGGAAGGTCAACCACTGACTTCAACTGGTTTTGGATCAGGCTGTAAAATCATCACCCACCGTGGGGACTGGATGGTTTGAGTTCTGCTTAGGGTGCTGGATTGGAAAATTGCTGGCAGACCCAAATCCTTTGAGATTCTATGGCTGTTTTGGTGCTGCCTGCTTAAATTTGGTTGTGGGAGGAGATTTAAGGATTTAACATTTCAAACATTCACATTTCCCCACAAGTAATTTGTACAATGGTGAGTGAAGTCCTGGTGGCATGGTGAACATCAGGAGCAGTTCAGACAAAGCTGGGGAGAGGGATCTCCAATGGATGTAGGGTTAGTACCCATGTTAGAAGGTCTGAAGAATACCTGCAACTTTGGGCTTGTATTTGAAACCAGTTCTGTATGTGTGTGTGGCTGTATGTGCATCTTAAGCTCTATTTTCGGCTGCCACTAGCAACAAGCCTAAAAATAAGACCTGCTGGGTCTACTGGTTTTCCCTGCTGACTATAGATTTTTGGCAGGTACAAGTCAGCTTGAACAATCTACTGTTTCTTTCCGATGCTGGGCTTGGTGCTTAATATGGGAGTTAGCAGTGTTTGACATTAGGGTTTAGTGCAGAATAACTTTTTAATGGCAAGGCACATGCTGCTGAAGATATATGCTTGAATGTATGCAAATATGTGCAAATGTATGCAAATTTGTAAAAAAATTTCCCTTGAGGATGTTGGCAGGTATGAAAAGATGTAAAATTATCCAATCAAGAGGAGCAATAGGAGAATGTCAGAAGGTTTAGAAACCCAAAGTTTGGATATTTATTTAAATGCAGCTGTGCTTTTGTGAGGTCTCCTCTCTCTCCAGCCCATCCCAATCTCCCATCCAGAAATTAGTTGCTTTCCCTCCTACGAGAGGAAAAGCTAAAATCACAGACATCTAATTGGGCTGTGGGCAGTGAATGAATGTGAAAACGGGTGGCCTGCTGCTGAAACTGAAGGAGTTGGCAAGTCTACAGTGGAGCTCATTGCACTCGCTTTTTCTATCATTTGGAAATTCAGTGACAGAAGGATGATTTTCTAGCTAATTCCTCTCCGGATTGCTCAGATACAAGCACCCAGGCACTGACATTTTGCACAAAGCAATACTTGATCCAGACAAACAATACAGCTATTATATGATTGCAGAGTAGGAGTCACCATCTTTTTTTAATTTTTTTTTTTACCAAGGTATTCTTCCCCACCACCTGTGATAGCCATTCAAAATGTTTAACGTATTGCATCCTCACAATTAAGCAGTATCGGATTGGCTGAATATGCAGAACACTGAGTTCACTTAATAACTTTAAACTTTAACGTACAAGGGATATGAAATCATTCTATGAAAAGGCTCTCAGTCAAGGAGATCAGACCTCTTGCTTGACCTTCTTAAGAAAGGTGAGTTTTTAATGGGAAGAAAGTCCTTAGGATTCTAAAGAGCTGCACGGTAAGTATAATTTTAACCCCCTGTCACTGGGAAAGGTAAAACACAAACTCACAATAACCAATTATAATAGACTGCAAAAAGGCTTGGAGGCTAGGTTTGGGTCTGATTAGAAATGGACTCAAAACAAAAATCTTGCATCCAAACTGTCCTGAACTTTGGATGGGAGTGGTTTGGAATCCTAACCTGAATCCCATATCTAGCTGCTCTCAGTGTTTAGAATGGGCCAAAGCAAGCCCATGGATCTGAGTTCTGAAGTGTTTGAAATTGGGATCTGGAACTGAATCCAAATGTGACTTGCTCCTCTTTTTAGCTTGGACTGACTTACAAAAATTGAAGATGCTTTTGTAATCCAAACTCTCTCCATCCTGGTCTACAAAACATAACTGGAAATGTCACATGCACAGATTTTTTGGAGGAGATACCCTGTACTTTCTGCTTTTGACCAGGCCAGAGATGTTGTAAGAATGGCTTCTCTCATGGTATTTTGGCCAGATCCAGTAGTGGTGAGCGGTGCAGTGAAAAGTAAAGGTAGTGTGTTGAGAAGAAGATAGGTAAACTGCATTGAATTTTAAAAAAGTTTGGGTTTGGTTTGAGTTCCGGGTAAAGGTTCAGGATGAGTTGTAATTTGATCTGAATCATCCTCCCAGTCCTTCAAGTCAACTACTGTTTTCGCAAGACTTGCTATAGAACTAGATTAGGCTGGGAAGTGAAATCAGTTTTCTCTCACAGACTGTTGTGAGAGCACTGAAGGAACAGGGGAGAATTCTGCGTGACAAAAAGACTTGGCCATTGGGTGTCGCTAGTGTTCCACAAGAAATCAACTGAACAGTACTGGTAGGGCACTTCCAAAGACACCCTGTGCCAGGGGGAATAGAAACAGCTGTAATATTTACACCCTGGAAAAGGAAAATTAAACTTTTGGGCCACTGGTCGCATCGTTATTCAGGACTGTCCCAGATTTTTCAGACAGCATTTCCCTCTGTCCACTACAGTCAGACCTCTTGGAAAAGTTCACAGTGGATTGACTACCACAATTGATTGCAGACACAAGACGTTCTGGAGTAGTTAAAATAAATGAATGAAGGTTTGTATGAAACCACGGCATGAATATTTACTCGGTATTTTAAGCACCTACTGAAGGTCCACTGCTGGAATGGAATTAAGACAGGATTGGGCAGGGATGGTGTCCCTAGCCTCTGTTTGCCAGAAACTGGGAATGAGTGACAGGGGGTGGATCACTTGGTGATTACCTGTTCTGTTCATTCCCTCTGGGACACCTAATATTGGCCACTGTCAGAGGACAGGATACTGGGCTAGATGGACCTTTGGTCTGGCTCAGCATGGCTGTTTTTATGTACTGGTTTTGGTCCAGGTGCAGTTTTGTACCAGATCTTCTTCTTAATAAGGTGCTATGTTCTATCTATTTAACATGTGATATGTGCACATGTGATTACATATGATAATGCCTAACATTTTCTCTTAGGAAAATTTTACAACTGAAATTGACATCTCCTGGCGTGAGAACCATGCGGGCGCAGTAATGTTGATTCAGCACCTATCTTTTGGCAGTTCCTGCAGTTCCTGCTATCCACAGCCAGTGTACTTGGTCCAAGGAAGGATTTGTATCCTGCTGCAGCAATTGGTATTTCAAATGAGTTTTGCTTCTTGACCTTAGAAGAAGGGGCTGGGGAAGCTGAACTTTTTCTCAAACTGTTATTCATTCAGGAGACAAACCCCAGCTGCATGAGACACAATCTCACCAACTAGGATCCAAAGCCTGCTCACGTGGGTTAATTTATAGGATAAAAAGGGGTCCAAGCAATGATTGTGTGTGTGGGTGGGGGGGAGGGATTCTGGGGAGTGGCGGGAAGGTCAAATTGCTCTAATGGCATTTCCCACCAGGATGCTACCAACAGTTTGGGATTTGGGCAAATGCAAGACTTTCTTCCCGGTTTGCATTCCATTGGGGTTTATTGTATCAACATTTGGTCTAATTATCTTCCTCCTCATTTGCTCTTGGGAGTTCGCTAAGTGTAAAGAGATGATAACTTGTCTTCTTTTCATCTAGGAAGGCTCAGCATGATCCACTGGAAAAAAAAAGGAAGAAGAAATAAAGCTTCTAATATGTAGGCTGACTCATCAGGAATTTGTACTGCATTTTTTTCCTGATGGCGTGTAAACCCCGGTGGAAAAAAAGATGCTTTTTCAAAAAAATGGAAAACACTGTTTATTTAATAGTAATAATTTCCCAGCAAAAGGCATTGATAATGACGCTGTTCTGCTTCAAGGAGCTTTCCAGGCAGCCCCATATGAATAGTTACCAGCAGCTTTGTCAATGTAACACACTCAGAAGGGAGCAAAAATATGGCCACACTGTGCCTACCTTGCTGCTATTGCATTATGATCTGTTGGCTATTTTAATGCTGAGAGGGTCATGTGAAGGAATCCCAGGAGATGCATAAGCTTTTTGCACAACAAGATGTAGATCTTAATAGGTATGTTTAAACTGTTCCGTATCATTACCAAGCAGTCATTGAGGACAGCCACATTGTCTGTCTTTCTTTGCCCTGGAGGAAATTCTGCACTTCAGAGTCCTGTGCTCAAGGGCCCCACATCCAGCAAAGAGGAGCATTGAACGGGAGTCTCTTTCTTTAATAAGCCAGAGGGATCACTCTTGAGTAGTTCTAGGCATTCCCACCGTGCCTGGTCCTTCAAGGATAAGATGTGCTGCTTCCACTCTTCCCCAGGTCCCACCAATCCAAGGGATGAGAGACCAGGGCTGGCCATCGCATATGGAATCATTCATCTTCAGGTCACTGATTCTAACCTGAGATAGGTTGGTAGTGACTAAAAATTGTTACCATTTGCCAACTGTTTGGTGAGTTGTGTGAAATGTGCCATTGGACTTCTCAGTCCAGCCCTTAGTGGATGAGTGTCCGCATCACAAAACTCACTATTGCAATTGACATTCACTGGCTCTTTCATCTTTTTAACTTGATCTCTGGAAAGATGCCAAGGACTGAGCCGCTCTCATCCCAAATGGGAATCCCTCCAGGCGAGGGCCAACACCTGTGAGCAGGGTAGCTTCATGCAGGAAACTTGCTCTCCCATTGCCTGTGCCTCACTTGTTCTATGGACAAACAGAGGACTTCGTGCTGCGGGCCTCCATGCTGCGTGTTAATGGATGGGACATGGTAGCACAGAGACATCCAAGCTGAGATGATGCTGACCCATTCAAATACCCTCTCTACGGCTTTGGGGACAATTAGGGAAAAGGTATGAAGCCTGGCTTCTAATTTTGTTCCTGCAACTTTGCACCCATCGTAGTCTCTGAGCACACTGGTTGTGTAGTTACCTGGCCTGCAGGTGCAAACTGATAGTCAGTCGTCTGTGCCCACTGTCAGTAGCGAATTCAGCCATGAGGACACTTTTAAAAATGGAGATTAATGCAGTATCCTCGACTGGTTAGACCCAGAGAATGGCATTCAGGACTTCCAGGGCTCATTGTCAGCTCTCCTCCTGGGTCACTGTGTTGTAACTTCACCTCTCTATGGCCTGGCAATTGTTGTGAGATCAACAGATGGGAGGAGCTGCTAAAGAGCAAAGTGTTAGTCTAGCACCTTCCATTAACTCCTCAGCTAAGGTCCTCGCAGTCCCTGCTGTTCTGTTTGGAAAGGGGTGGCCTAAGAATTTGCTGGGAGGCTTGAATTCAGCAAACGCCAACATCCAAAGAGAATCCACCCTCTCTACTCCCCCGGCCTCTCAAAAGATATGGCACCTTTGCTTTCTTAACATCGATGCCTTCATCGGCGCCAAGTGGATTGCCCCATTACTCCTTCAATCTAGGATGAACTGCAGTTCGTTGGGGCGATAAATCTTGTAGCTGTGCAGATGTCCACCATGTTCCCATGCCCAGTGAACATTTCGAACCTCCAACCCGGATCTATTGGGTGGATCGGATATGAGCTGCACTGTTTACTTTGCTTGCCCTAAACCTAATGGCTCCCCAGTTTGCTGCCTGCTTTCTAAAGGACCGTGCCCTCCTCTATTGTTTTTAAAGGCTACAACTGCTCAAAACACTACCAAACTCTCCCTGCCGAGCAGAACAGGAACAAGGGAAAATATGACACCCTCTGCTAATAGATGCAGTGCAATGGCAAACAATTTTGCCAACTAGGCAATTCAAATTAGATCTTCTCTCGGAGGAATAGTGTCGATCTGTAGCCCTTATTACAGTGTAATGCTATTTACCTAAAAGTTTGTGTGTGCATTTTAATGAATTCATAAAACCCGGACTGTAAAAGCCCCATGGGGGAAACCTGGCAGCTCTTTAATTCAGCATTAAAGCTCAACTGATGTCAATTGAATTGATTTCTGCGCATAGAAATTGCATTGGTTGAATGAAAACTTTAGCCCTTACCATTCCCCCTTTTAAAGCTCACTGTAATACAATTGGCTTCTTAAGTCAGGTTCAATTACATGTTGAAAGTTTATAATCTGGTGTGCTGAATGGAGGCTGTGAAATCAAGAGAGAAAACCTGGCTAACCTGATTAAACTTTATACCACAACTATTCTGGGGCCAGAGAAGTGGGGGGAACATCTTCTCTGAAGTCCTGATTATGGTTTCAGATTTTATTCTGGTAACAATAGCAATGACCTATATATGTCTACTAGGAGTTCAGAGCTATGACTTAATTTTAAAATGTTCCTCTTGTAGCAGGGTGAAAGTTCGAAACTCCAATGGGCCTTGAAGGGAAGGGAAAGATTTGGTGACTAAGTTTAATTCAGATGAACATCTAGAAATTTAGAGTCTTATCTCACATTGGCAAAATGTATCTGGATTAGACACATCCATATCATCCTGATTTTGGATCTAAGGACTCTCTATGGATTGGTGCAGTTTTGATTTATGTTGATTCTTGTTACCCGAGTTTTGCTTTGAGTTTGGGACTCCCCCTCCCAAACTCTAACCCAAATGGTGTCAAAATCAATGTACGTTTTATACGGTTTCCATTCAAAACCAAAACCAGGCTATATATTCCCTCAAAACCTAACCCCAGTCCTGGAGAGGGTCATTAACTTTTGCCAATGTTTCAGCAGATTGGGTTTGTGACCAATCTCTGATTCTGGGGTTTATTTCCAAAATTGCTCCCAGCAATCATATTAATTTATTCATTATGGAAATCTGAAGAGAACTGTCCCCTCTTTGTGCATCCTGGTTTGGGTCAGATTGACATTAGCTGGGCATGTGTTTTTTTCAGGGCTTCCAGGCCTGGACAGAACTAAGAAACACATGGGCTCAAAAAATAACACAACCTGTCCTCCAAAAAAGCAGTCAAACAGGCTTGATGTTTGTTCCAAGTTAGGGAGAGAGCTTGGCTCAGATTGTGTTTTACTGGAACCATTTGGCTCATCCTGAAATTTCCACTTACTGTACATTGCCTGAAGCTACCCTCCTGCAAATGCCAAAGTGAAATGCTCGTTACAGTTTGTTGGTCATATGCAAAGAATGATTCCGTAATAATGATACAGAGCGCTTCCATGGCATATCGCAGCCAATGACTGCACAACTCATTACAAACATTAACCCTCACGATATCCCTGTGAGACGTGTTATTGTCCTAGTTACAGATGGAGAAAGTGAGAAAGAGAAAGAGTCAGTGACCTGCCTCGAGTCAAAGGCTGAGCCAGGCCTGGAATGCAGATTTCCTGACACCTGCTTTGCGCTTTGGCCTCAAGACTGTCATTCCTCCACGTTGCAGCCTAGACATGTCTGAGTTCTCAGTATCCAACATGTCTTTAATGTGATGCTTGAACCTTCCTCTGAAATCCTGTATCTCCACTGGAAGCCCCTTAACCACTTTGGGACTCCCTGTGGTCACCATAACAACAGCAGCCCAGTTACACTTTAATCCTCTAGTAACAGGTAATGGTGCCTTAGTGTACTGCAGGTCTCTTTGCTGTGATCAAGTCTGCTGATCCAGGAAAAAGCAAACCCAATTAACTGCTGTTAAAGGCAGGTCAAGGGCATGAAATGCCACGTTTCAGCAGCCTCATTAGGCCTTTCCTAGAGAGAGCATTTAGTGAGGCTCTAGAATATCATGTCATAAAAGTCATGCCCTTGGTGAAGTGACACCAGCAAGGTTGCCCTCAGAAGTCTCACCCATTAGAAAACATGGGGCAGTGATCTAATGGGTATCTGAACGCCCAGCACTACAGCAGTATTTGATAGTCATGGGTTCTTTGTGCCAGGAACAGCCATTGCTCACATTAATCAATGTGTCCTTCTCCCACTCACATCTCCATACCTTTTCTCCTGCCCATGAAATGAACTTCTAATCCCAGTCCACCAAACCACCACCCTAGTCTCATTCAAATCCCCCCTAAAAATTCTCTTCTGTGGTGCCCAGAAGAAGAAGAAATATGCTCCTTTCTCTCAGACTCTTGGCATATCCTGACTTCTCGGTGTCTGTCTTTTAGACTGTAAGCTCTCTTGGACAAGAACTGCCTCTCTTGGGTGTGTCTTGAGCAGATCCAAACATGTTGTTGGTGCTTAACAAATAGCAATTAGCAATAATAATATAAACAACACGAAAGTAAATAGAGGCTTTCCAGGTCCTCACAGATACATAGATGTCAGGGATGGGAAAGTACAGGCCAAGATTTTTGAAAGTGACTAGTGATTTTGGGTGCCTCCCTTGAAATGTCTTACGGAGCCTGATTTTTGGAAGTTCTAAGTATCCACCTCTGAAAACCCTGGCCATTGAAGGTGTCTCTCAAACTGGCTTTTGTCCATTGCTCACTCCCATGATTTTTACTGTGCTCTGTCCAGTCTGCGTTTAATTGAGTAGACAAATGAGACTCTCTCGGCTTCTCTTGAGCGGCTGTTCTACATCCTAATCAATCTCACCCTAGGGAAACTTTTCCTGATATTCAGCTCATAGTTTCCTTTGCTCAGTCTCCCCTTGTTACTCCTAGTTATACTCTCCTTTGGATCACACTAAACAACGCTTAACAGCTGCCGCTTACACATTACTGACATTTTTGTGCGTGCTGTCTTACTGCCATTAATCATGTATCCCAGCTGAATGCTGCAGACATTGGAACAGACATTAATGGGTAAGAAGAGTACAGCAGGTGCAGAAACGCTGCCAGGGAAAGGGTTAATTGCTCTAAAGCTGATCTTCTCACATAAGGTCAATAGGAGCCCTGCATGGAAACACACATCGATAATCAATGTCTCACAGTCCCTCCGACCTCCTTTTCCCTATTGATTCTAGTTGGCGTACGAGACTTGGTTAGGGTGCAGCATGGTAGCAAAAGAGAAGAGGGAGTTTAAACTCCAGCTGAAGATAGATTTCTATTTTCCTTACTCAAATACTAAGGAGAGATTTCCTTAGCACAGCCCTGATCCCTCTCATTTTACAGGCATAACCCACTTTGCTTTGTTGGGTTTGCTGAGCGACACGGTTGGGATGTAAACTGGTAGGAAGAAAGGAAAAAAGCAAAAGGGATTTTATTTATTTATTTTTCATTCAGATCTTTTTTTTTGTTTTGCTGTATCATCAACTTTAGGCACCAAGCAAAAATAGCCGTGAAATATGGAAATGTCTCCTTCATAGCACAATGATTTTTAAAGGCTTCTGCTGTGCAAATGCAGCTGAGATAGCCTTCTGTAGCCTCCTGTCATCTTCCACTGTAACAGCGCTTCCTTGCTATTTCACTGAATAAGCAGATACAATGGGAAACTATTCACAAAACTAAAACAACATCAAAAAGCCATTAAAGTTCTGATTTAAACTCTCCAAATAGGATGGAAATTCGCAGCAAAATAACAGGCACCCAGGATCTGCTCACAGCTGGCCATCACCCTTCACACTATCCAACTGTGTCTGGATATTGGATGCCTGGAGCTAAGCTGTGAATTTCCAGATTTTAGTGTGTTTAAACCAAATCCTTGATGGTCTTTTCAGTGAACTCCTTTTTTCAACAATCTGAGGAGTCTTTATTTTTTCCTCTCTTTTTCATCTTTCTTTTCACATCAGTTTAGTGCTAGATGGACAGGTCTGCAGGCTGAAATTGCCTCTTTGCAGTAACTACAGAATCCTCTATTTGCAATATTCGGCAAACAGGTCCTGCGCAAAGGACAGTCACGCAACCATCTACACCAGGGGTCTCCAAACTTTATGAGACGAGGGCCATATTAGATTTTTGAAGGGGCTTTGTGGGCAAAAGCAACTGTGAAAAAATTAAATATAAGCAAATATATGCAAAATTCCCCCCTTTGCTTCTCTGGCTGCTGCTGCAATCCCCCCCGCATTTTTGCTCCTCTGGCCGCTACCACATCCTCCCTTTACTCCTCCGGCCATTGCTGCTGGGGCACTCACCCCTCCGCACATGAGGCCACTGGCAGCTACTCACAGGGCCATGAGGGGGACAGCAGCGGCTTCTCCATGTGCCTTCTTGGCATGCCTGCTCAGCTGGAGGGCCAGACAAATCGAAGCCATGCGCCGGATCTGGCCCCCAGGCCGTAGTTTGGAGACCCCCTGGTCTACACTGCTCTGCCCCTGGGGAAGGATTCCCGCTATGGGTGGAAGCAGTTCCTGCTCTATGGCCTTATTCAGTGCTTGGCTGCTCTGCTGTGATGGCGCCAGTAGTGCCAGTTCTGAAGGCCGCTTTGGTGATGTCATCATTAGGGATCCCCCTCCTCTCCTCTCCCCCAACTCCCTCCACTGGGCAGATATCACCTGGAAGCTACTTTTGGTCATTGTGTGAGAACCAAAGAAAGACGCTACGGCGGTACAGCTGTGGCACTACAGCTGAGCTGCCATAGCACCATAGCGTAAACCCCTTTGTCACTGTAGGAAACCCACTTCTTCAAGAAGGAGAATCCTTATTAGTATGGGTGTAGGGCCTATGACACACAATCCAACTGAGGATTTCTGATTCTCTCCAGTAGAAGGCAGTGGCATTGTAGGCACACTAACCAGTCGACTATGGTATTGTTTGTCATCGTACAACTATGTTATATAGTTCAGTTAGTTAAAAGCAGATGGTGTGCATACAAATAGATTCAGCAGATCATAACCTCTACAGAGATATGTTACATGGCATATGTAGCATAAAACAGATTCCAGTTATATCCTATATACATTCATAAGCATAATTCCCTAAAGCATTATGGGGTGCACTGTCACAGTGTGCTCTCTGGGATGCCATAGTCTCCAGGCATTGTCACTCCTGCACTGCTTGCTGTGAGAGCATTAGGAGGCCTGGGCAGAGGGACCCCAGTATAGGAAGCTAGCAGCTGTAAGTAGTGGACCCTTCATGCGCAAGCACACACACAGACACACCCACACCCCCTCAAAGGGACAGGAAAGTTATATGTGTGTGGGGTGAACTTATCCAAGTAGCAGCCCTGCCACATCTGATGGACACACATTTGTGTGTGTGCCCTCCATAAACTGGGCCAAATTTGCTGCCTGTGTAAGCGGGTGCAACTCTCCCAAAGTATGTACCAGTGGTGAAACTGGCCCATTATCTCAGCTGAGATTCAAACCAGGATCTGCATGGTCCATTGAAAGTGGCTTTGTCAGGTCAGACAAAAAGAACCTTCTCTTGGTTGAGCTGATAGGAGCTTTGCTAAGCTTGTCTGAGCTGGCATTTGCTCTTGGCATATCTCACACCCTCCACCGCATGCCCTGCAGTAGTGGATAAAATGGGCTGACTATAATTAGGGATGTTTCATGGTTGGTATCACAGAAGATGAGGCATAATTCACGGTTTGGTTTTTATCCAACTTCCCCATAACTCTTCTTGTGAAGTACACCCCAGCATTCCTGCCAGGGGCCTTCTCACATAGGCAACTCTTTAGCAGGCTCAGCTTGATCCTGACTTGTGACCCTTTGGAGCAGACATGCTGCAAAAGGAAGACTCCAAATCCTAAACTGTAAGGTAATAAGGTAATAAAATGAGGAGGGGAACGTGGTAGCTTGGGAGAAAAGCAAAGGGTATGAAGAGAAACTTGAATGATTTGAAGCAAATAGCAGGAGTTTTTATTATTATTCATCTGACACCTGGGGATCACCGTGGGCAAGTGTGCTTAGTTTAGCTTTGCTTTATGGGATTCTTTCTGTGTGGGCTCATAACAGAGTCCACTCACCCCTCGTTATCCCCTTCTGGAGAGGTGTGGCATTGCAGCTCTCACAGGGCTAGAGCCTCTTGCTGTTGGTCACACTGGCGGTTTCTCTGCCAGTAACTCAGCCATCTGGTCACATCACCATCTCCAGCCCATCTCTTTTAGAGTCACAACTATCCAAACTAGAGCCCCCAAAATGTCTTAATGCAAATATACACACACATATCTCCTTCTTCCCTCTCTGGGGCTGTTCCTCAGCCTGTCTTCCAGGTTCAGCCTGCAGCCCCCTGCTTGGGCTGGTAGTGGGATCCAGTCCTACCCTCAGTTCTACCCAAGGCCGTATACAGCACACTTAGGTCAGCTCCTTTCCCCATAAGGTAGTTTTCCCTGGACTACTTCCTATCTCCCCTCTTTACTTCCCTTCATAGTCACTCAGTCTCTTCCCTGTTTGATCACAGTTTCTCTCAAGCCTCCCTGCTCTGGGCTTCCTCTTCCACTCTGACTCCCCTTCTGAGTTCTGTCTCAGGTCCCTGCAGGAGTTTCTTGCTCCCTGAAATCTCTTCCCACCAATTGTGTCACCAGCTGCATCCTGTCAGCCCTTAAGCCTGGCTCCTTTTATTCAGGAATCACCTGATGGTTCACAGGTGGGGCTCATCCTGTAATCAGGGTTGGCTTTGCCCCAGGCTTTCTAACCCTTGTTGTAAGGCTACACTGGAGATATGTGCTCCTCCTCCTTCGGCCTATATGCCTTGTGACTATGGCCTGTGCTCTCTCTCTTGTGTGATTTGCTTTCTTGATTTTGATTTTTCCCTTCAGTTCCTGTTGTTTCACAGCTGGCCTCTCCATGCCTTCCTGGGAACTCCCCTGACACCAGTATCACAAACAAACCTGCCCCCATCACACAGCTACATCCACTGAGAGTTCCTTAGCTGACTCTTTTTACTCTCTCCCCAACACCTTGTGTCCTGAGTTCATGATTTTTTTCTTCCTCGCTGTATAAGGCCTCATGGAAGAAGGTGGAGCTATTTCTGGGAGTGTTCTAGTAAATCCGGAACCCATCACCACCTCTGTGATTACTCTCTGGTGGACTTGCAGGCTGGAGGTTATATTTTGTAAGGATATCTACAGGTGCCTTGTGCTGGAAATCTTCCAGAGGCATCCTGCAATAGCACAGTGCCCAGCAACTGAATCTGCTTATCAACATTACTATTGCTGCAGCCACTCTGTGCTTCACCTAAAGGGGAGCAGCTCAGGAGTCATTGAGACAGCTGGAGATAGATGGAGTCCTTGTGGGGATGGGACCTGAGACTTCTGGCTTTGAGTCTCTATTCTGCATGCCATTGCTCCTGCTGCCAGAAATGGGTCTTCAAGACAGAGTAGACTGTAAGTTGTAAAGACGTCAACAAGCACAGGTTCCCAATGAAATCATTGAGGGGTTCTGCCTAAAAAAATCAATGGCACGCCATGGCCCTTACATGGTAAGCTCTTCCGGACATGCAGTTTGCCCTTATATGTTCAGTAACTACATAAGTAATAAATACAATATTATTATTCATAATCATAACTAATTGAGGACAAATGGCGACAAACAGAATCAAAGTGTCCGTGGTATGTGCAGTGTGAGAACAGTAACTATTGCATTTCCTAAATATTTTTAAGTTTGCTACCTTAACATTGTAGTGCCAATATAACAGGTGTTTAGTGACATTTCACATGTCTACATTTCCATCAATGATCTTGAACATTAAGTAATTGATTAGGTTTCACAATGCTCCTGAGAGGTAGTTAAGCACTATGATCCTTATTTTGCAGAAGGGAAAAATAACTTGTGAAAAGACATCAGACCCAATCCTGCTCCCACTGCATTCAATGCCACAGTTCTGACTGCTTTCAGCGGGAGGCATAGTGGGTCCCAAGAGAGCAGTCTAACATCACACACCGGAAACCAATGGGAGACTCAGGGATAGAATTCAAAAAGTAGTATTGACACCCAGTCCCTTTGTATAACTACTAGATTTCACTCCTTTCCAGAGTTTACAACAGAAGTCAAGAGTCCTGACTCTGAGTCACCTGCTCTAACCAGAGGACAAAAATGAAAACTGACACAAAGCCTGCAAAGGCACTCACATCTTCCTTCCTGAAGATTTTTCAGAGCCATGACTAAGGCTGCTTCAGGCTCCCTTATCCCTGCTTATCATGTTTCACAGCATATAAACAGAGAAATTCGGAAAACTATACAAAATATTCTTACTGGGACATTACAGTGTAACACTACTTTATTTAATATAATTCAGAATGATAACCCACAAGATCCTAAAACAGAGAGAGACAAAACAGACTGCTCCCTGAGATGCACAACTCAACTCACCTTACCCTGGGCTGGCTGGCTGCAGGCTGATTGATACCAGGTCCAGCTCAGGCTTCCCTACAGAGCCCCCTGCCTACAACAGGACCAAGTAAACCCTTAAAAATTAAAGTGATAGACCACAATTTTAACAGTTTTCAATACACCACATTGCTAGCAATCCAGCCACTTCAGGTGAGCTCCAATGGAAAGGCTTCTGTTGACTCTAATAGAAGATGGAGCAGGCCTTTGGTACTCTTATGTTTTAATTAGTGGTTATCACATTCCATGGCAGAGTTGCTCTTTCCAAATCACCACTCAGGAAAAGGAAAAGAACAAAGCTCTCTACGGAGAGTCACTTTTTATTGCAGAGCTGAAGAACTGTTTCTTGATAAAACCGGAGTTTAAAAAAAACCTTGCATAGCAAAAGGACAAATTCGTCAGTGCAGGTGCTGAGTATAGAATTGTTAGGCTTTTGCCAATCACGCCCTAGTTGTTACTGCATCTTACAGACTACTGTTACCCTTTCCACACAGGCTTACCCACCTCACATACTCATCACTACCCCCCGCCCCCCGCCCCGCAACACACACACACTCACCCCTTCACATCAATCAGCTAGGTGCCTTCCACTGGAGTTTGCCCTCTGGCAGCTGTTAATGTTGCTGGCCCCTTTCCATGTCCAAATTAGGCGGTTTGCACAGTTGCCATGTTCCGCATGACTGAACTGGGAGGTAAGCATGCCAAGGCAGCAGAGAGAGAGAGAGAGAGAAGCACTGTTCCTCAAAGATGCTATCTGATCATGTGACTTTCCCTGCGTTTAGCAGCACTGTGCAATCTCTTCTCCATGCAGTGACAGGAGGCCAACTCAACCCTTCCTCAGTACCTGGCTCCAGCACTCAAAATGGTCCCAGCAAAGGCACAATGTGTCCCTTCCCTTCCCCGACCCATGTCATTTAGATTCACATAAGCAAGCAACTCAGAGCTGAAATTGCTCACAGAAAAGTAATTTTAAATTGGTTCATTAATGCTCATTTACGCAGAATTCTCAAATGTGATAAGAACATGAGAGCAGAAGAGAATAGATCTGAGCGAGAGTAGGAGGATGTTGAAAGCAACTTTCGAGCACTAGTGAAGTCTTTTGTCTAAATATGTTTAGACAATATGAAAAGTCAATTTAAGAAGCTAGGATACATACAGCAGCAGCAAGAGAAAGGAAGTCTAGGGAAAGCAGATTATCCTGGAGTGAGAACATCCTTAGAACCTTGGGCCAGATTCTCATCTGGTGTAAAGCTGTAGTAACTCCACAGAAAGTCAACAGAGATGTTCTACAATTACATAAATGGCATGAGACTATTCCCTCCTACACCTACACATTATGTACTGTCCTAGCTCCCTCTACTTACCATTAGAAAGAGGCCACATGATACAGGGCCAAATCTTCTGCTGATGTATATCAGCACAGCTCCATGGAAGTCAATGGTGCTATGCTGATTTCTATCATCTGATGATCTGGCCCTATAGAAATCAATGTACATCTGTTGAAGTGCAGCTCTGCTGACTTACATCAGCTGAGCAGCTAGCCTACAAATACAGCTAAGAGGACTATAGGGAGCAAGGGTGGCCTCCCTCTGACCCAGAGGGTAAAGCGCCACTCTCTCAGCCTGCGTGGGCGGGGCCAGACCAAGCTTGCTCCACCCCTGGAAGGGGAGGGGCAGAAGAGAAAGTACAAAGGGTGGGGCCCTTAGCTCAGTCATTGCAGCAGCAGGGAGGGAGACAGATGCAGATGCTGGCTGTCCCCTGGAAACCCTGCTGCTGGGCCAAGGGAAACCTGACCTGCAGGAAGGCCTGGGGTTACCAGGACTGCCAGCTGCAGAGTACCCTGGGGGACTGGAGGAGCCAGGCTGTGACCTGAGCCAAAGCGAACCAGACATGGAGGGTGAGCTGGAGCTGCCAGCAGCTGAATACCCTGATGCGCTGGAGGGACCAGAAGGACCCTTGTGAGAGAAGGGTAGGAAGTAGCCCGGGGCAGAACTGGACAGTGCGGAAAGTCTATTTGCTGTGTTGCGGATGGATCCCTGCTGACCCAGTAGCGGGACCACTCCTCCCACCACTGCCAGGGCCCTGGGCTGGAGCACAGTGGAGTTGGGTGGGCCTGCGTTCCCCTACCCTGGCCAGCCAACCTTGGGTAGCTGATAAAGCCCACGGACGCTTGCTGGCGCTCCCCTGCCTGAGGGGCGTGCCGTGGACTTTGGCCAGCACCCCTTCCTATGCTAATTCCCTAGTACCAGAAAGGGGTGGCCAAGGCCTTTCAGTGAGGCAGTAGCTCCCCACTACCCCTCAGGGGCTCGGCAGACCTACTGAACCTGTTACAAGGGCAGACTAACAAGATAGGTGTTGCCACAGCAAAACAGACTAATGAGCCATCTAGTCCTGTATCTTGCCATATCAGGACAAACCCATGATCCATTAAGTCCAGTATTCTGTCTCGGACAATGGCCAATGCCATATGCAGAGAGGGAGGAGTTAAATTCCCATAACATACCTAATTGTGCAGAACCTTAGCAAGGGAGTCCCAAGGCAATTACGTCCTGACCCGGAAACTGATCAGTTTACACCCTGAAACATGGAGACCGATAGCTTTTGTAATATTATTTAATAAAGATCAATTTAAATAGTTTGTCTCAAAACAAAAAGGAGGGTTAATGAATGCAGGATCTTAAATTATACTGTGCATAGCTCTAATATTCATGCTAACAAAAACAGATCAATGACAACTGTGAGGTATAACTGGAAATGTAAGAAAACTAAAAACAGCCCTACAGAGCAAAAGGTAATAAAAACTCCCTGCTGACATAGAAACTGCAACAGTGGTATGAGAGAAGATGGAAGCTACCGAACAGAGATTGGCTTGAACAACATCTTTGGCTGTAAACAACTGCATGCTTTGCAATGTTTGGGATGTAGATCCAGATCCTAATGTTGGGTCATGGACCTATTTATATTACTTGCTGAACCGTGTTTAAAGTTCATATCTTTCAAGCTAGTGCACTATGCTCTACATTAGACTTGCTTCAGTTTTCAGGGTGGCATTCTTTTGACAATAAAGACCTCTCACTTCTATTAGTATCAGAGGGAGACAGGACTACTCAGTGTATCCAGTGGAGGAGAGTTGTGTGTGGACTTCATAAATAGAGGGACCCATGTTCCCAGAATGCCACGTGATCTCAAAAGGACTTTGGAAGGACAAGAAGCCCACTCAGTACTTGGTATTGAAGAGCTCAGACAAGCCGCTGCTTGATGAGCTATGGGGTGATTGTCACTGGTATGGGGTGTAGAAGGAGGTGATACAGGTTAGTACTGCACTGTGATGAAATACCGCTGTTAACAGCACAACACTGAGAGTCAAATTTACAAAAGTTAGAGGTCAGTGTGCCAAACTGCTGTTGTGATCGTGCATGCAGTTACCATAGCTGCTCGTGCACAGTGGGTCAGTGTGCATGTAAACTGCTAACGAGGTGCCTAATTAACAATTTCCAGATGCATTTACCAGATCTTCACACCCAGCTATGGTACCATTCACACATTTTGACCTACTTTAGGCTTCTGTCTTTTTGAAAATGTCGCCCTAAAGGAATAAGCTTCTCTGTCCTGAATTTTTTTTTAATTGCCAAGTATTTGCTAATAAAATAACTTCCTTCTGTCTGAATCTATACATTGTTTGTTCGCCTGGCTTGCTGGAGAAGGCTTATCTTGAATTATACTGCTACATTTTTTGGTGCTATTATGTGTGATGTATTTTTAAGTTGTGTCAAGGGCGCCTAGAACATGTGGATAGGGGCCCAGGGTCTTAGCATTTATATAAATCAAAATAAATTCCTAAAATACAATATATGAGGGTTAAAATCACTGAAGGGCTCACTGGAGTGGGAAGATGTTGGGACATGTTACTTGCAAGTTGGGAGCTGAGAAATAAATCAGCACAGGTAAACTTCAAAAGGTTCAGGGCTCAAGAGGGCTGAGCGTGCCGTTCAGATGGCTTCCAGACCGTGACAGAGGCAAGAAATCTCCTGAGAACAGAGCCTCTTTTCAGCACTTCCAGCCACAGCCCAGATGTGCGAAAATGAACAAAACAGAATCTAGAGCTTAACTGTCTGTTAACTGCCCACAGTAACTGTTCATAGTTCAGGTTCAAGTTTATGGGTAATGTTTGGGCTGGTTCTTATTTTAGTCTGAACTGGATCTTCACGACTGCCTATCCCCCACCCAAACAGCCATAGGCCTGAAGACTCTGCTAGTGAACACTGGGGCTAGATTCTCATTACAGATACAGAACTGTGGGTTTTGGTTTTTTACAGTCTGTTTATTGATTGTCTCTGAAATTGTGCGACATGGAGAACACTGGTTTCTAATAGCTTTGAAGTCCCAAGCTATCCACTGAATATTAACCATCTGTGACACCCACCATTACACTGCATGTGAAGCAGCCAAAATGTAAAATAAAATTAAATGTACACGAGTTACATCATTTGTTATGGCAGCTGCAGCAAAATTGTATCTTGCCTTCACTGGTTATTGATGTTGATAAAGAACACAGACATTTCCAAAATACTGAGACAAGCTCAAAATACAGCTGTTGCCTGATTCTAACTTCACTATCACCTACTGTTCTGGGATTGTCCAGAGTTCAGCCTCAGGATGTAAACTTCATCAGAACATCCTAGCTCCTCATTTAATGAATAAACAGCTTAGAAGTGGAAAAGCCTCATCACTTTTCTGCCTGTCCCTATGGTATATTTTCTAGTGCTCTGTCTACATTAGTTTTAAATGACTCACACATTTAAATCATTTCAAAAACTAGAAGGTGGTAGCTTGAGTAGGGCCAGTTCTGCAAATCTTACTCCATTGCGTAGTGCTTATGAAAATAGCCCATTCAAGTCAATGGGACTACTCCTGTAAATAAGGACAACTCAAAGGGAGTAAGGCCCTTAGTGATCTGAGGCAAAAGGAACATATACCCCCTTGTTCTTTGTAGATTGCACCAGCTTCCAATCTGCTCCTAAATGTGATTCAAGGTGTTGACTTTGCTTTATGCAGCTCTGTGTGATTTGGAACTTGGCTGCTAGAAATGCTCTCTCCCCCTATGGACCACCCCAAAGGTGGAGGTCAAGTAGGCTTTTCTGCTGTCACTAGATCTGAAGGTGAAGGGAGTAGAGGCACCTGAGACTTCTGGAACTCACTTCTCCTGTTGGTCCAACAGAGCCCAACACCTCTGTTGAGGACTTTGTACTTGAGCTGGTGTGGCTGGGTGATGTTCTGAGGGGGAAAGTTTATAATTGATACTGGTTGTTTTGTTATGCTGTTAAGGATGGTTCTATGATTGTATGTGTCCATGTTCTTAAAGGTCTAGTAATTTATAAATAAATTAAATAAACAAAAGTGAGGGAGATTCCACCTCTTTTCTTGGGAAACATTGATGCAATAGATCTATTTAAACATCACAGGCCTTCTTCTCTTATCCATACCTATGTAAACCAAACCAGAGTAACTCCTCTGAAGTCAATGGAATTACACCAGTGTTAACCAGCATAAGATCAGAATCAAGCCCCTTATATGTAATATACCTATCTTGGTGGTGTCTGGGCACCATCTAGTCTCACATGGATAAAACAAGGTATTTACTTTGTTCTTACTTAAATAAATGGCAAACTCAGTTGGAGTTTGCCTGAATAAGGACTGAATAACAGGTGAGGGCTATGAAGTCCTATTTTTAGGAAATGCTTCCAAATATTCAGCCTACATGTTCCTTTGTTTATGTCATTACACTGCTACTCAGTGCCCCCTTCAATCATCCTAAACAGTTCCTGTTATCTCTCTTTGATCTTTATTCTTTTCCAACATTGGCAGATGGTCACATTCCACTGCCCACCCCTCAGATTTGTAGCTTTGTACATTTCTGATTATTGGCACTTCTTACCCAATGTGTCTTGGAAACTTTCAGTGTTCAACTTTCCCATTTGTCACGCGGCTTTGTTTCCTTCAAAGCCATAAAAGGAAATGATTGGTTAACAGCCAGGGCTACCCATAACCCTTTAAAGAACATATCAGCACTGAGTGGATGGAATGAAAATCTCTGCCTGGAGGAGGACAGTCTTTCAGCACATCCTCTTGCCAGGAAAATAAATGTGGCAATTGGACTTGTGGAAAAAAAATACTAATTATCTGTGCAAGCCTGCCCTTAAAAAAATTAATTCAGAATTGGAAGCCCCCCAAAGAATTCAAGTTAAAGTGCCCTTTAAATCCTAAGGGCATCATTCTGATTTTTACATGCATTGCCCATAGTGGTGTTGCTCCTGATTTACACCATTTTAGGGGAGATCAGAATCAGCCTCATCAATGGGAGTTGCAGGTGCTTAGCATCTCTCAGTGGTGGGCCTTAGAAAAAGTTCTTTGATTCATCTAGGAACAGTTTTAGCTTTTTCTAGAATTTGTCCTCTGGGCTAAAGTTGTTGACAAAACATCATCCCATGCTGACATTGCGTCAGGGCATAAAGATCGAGCACGGTGGGGCAGCATCACAACATGTTGAGTTTAGCACTGGACTGGGAGCTAGGGGAGCTAGGTTCCACCCCTAACTCCACACTGATCTGGTGTGTGGGTCATTTCCCCGCTGTGTGCCTCCACCTGTCCTTATCTGTTGGATTATTAGTGTTTCAGGGCCTGGACTGTCTCTCACTATGTATATGTACAATGCCTAGCACGGTGGGGGCCTCAATCTTGATCAGGGCCTTTATGTGGTATTGTAATACCACCGCTACTAAGTCTAATAATATGTCATGACATTGAAATGCCAGGAATTAATTGGGAATTTACAGTTCTGCAAGCTGGGCCTGGTGGACAGAGCTGTGAAAATGGGGATTCTCCTTGGGTGCATGGTAACCATACGCAGATCAATGAAAACCTCTTAGAGAGCTCTGTGGACTATAGACAGACAAGGACTTCAGAGTAGTCTGAGCATTTAGAGCAGGGGTGGGCAAACTATGGCCCACGGGCCCTTCTTGACCGGCTCCTGAGCTCCTGGCCAGGGAGGCGGCTCTGGCCCCTCCCCAGCCTTCCCCCCACTCCGGAGGCCTCAATGTGCCACACTGCCAGCGCTCTGGCCGCCGCTCCAGGGCAGCACTGTAGCGGCAGGGCTGGCTCCAGTGGGTCCTGAGCTCCTGCCACTCTGAGTGGCGTGGTAAGGAGGCGGGGCTGTGAGCTCCAGTGGGCCTGAGCAGCGTGGTGAAGGGGTCAGGGCCAGGCTGGGGCCTTGGATAAGGGGTAGGGAGCCTTGGGGGTCTGTGGGGGGAGTGGATAGGGGTTCGGGGCAGTCAGGGGACAGGGAGCAGGGGGGCTTAGATAGAAGGTGGGGTTCTGGGGGAGCAGTTAGTGTGTGAGGTCTCAGGAGGGGGCAGTCAGGGGACAAGGAGCAGGGGAACTTAGATAGGGGGTGTGGTCCCGGGGTTGGTTAGGGGAGGGGGGGCAGGTCTTAGGATGGGGTAGTCATGGGAGAGGGAGCAGGGGAGATTAGACAGGTTGAGGGTTTTGAGGGAGGTAGGAAGTGGGAGGGGGTCAGATAGGGAGCAGGGCCAGGCTTCCCTACCCTACCCTCCATACAATTTTTAACCTCGATGTGGCCCATGCCTGATTTGGAGCTATCTCTAATCCATGTCTCCCCACACCTGCAAATATTTGATTGCCTTACAAATATGCTATTAAAGTCCCTCATGAAACATGGGGACCATCTGATTCACACCCCCATGAATAATAAGCTGGGGGATCATTCACTGTTTGCAATACAGTGATGCGTGCATAGTCTGGACAAGCAGAGCTTGTTGAGAACGACATTTAGGGCTTCCCACTGGCCTTGTTGCTAAGAAACAGAAAAAGCTCCTGTAATAGTTCCGGAGTGTGGCAGATTTGTTGTTAATAGGCAGTGTCATTTGCCCTGGGTGATCGCCTGACGTCTGAAAAATTGCAATGAAACATATTCTGGTACCTAAGCATCTAGAGGGCAGCTTGGTAATGAAATGGCCTGTGGTGTTTGTGGAACAGATTTTTAAAGGGATTTAGGCACCTAAACAGGCAGACAGGTGCCTAAATCCACCATGTAGGCCCTGATGAGGCTGCAGTTTAGGCACTGCCCACCCCTCAGGTGCCTAAATCCCTTTAAAAGTTCCCCAAGTGTCTAATTTTTCCCAGTCAGCATTTTCAAAACAGCCCAAGCACTGCTGCTTCTCCACAGTTAATGAGCTGCTCAGGGCCCTAGCTCAAGCTGAAGCCCCGGAGGCCCCAGAGCAGGATTCTCACATTAGGCAGGGCCCAAATCTGTAAGTGGGATCTGAGCATGCCTAAGACTTGATACCTGGCAGACCCTCTGCAGCAAGAGAGCTGGATGCAGGCTATTGACCGGTGTGTGTGTGCATCAGGGTGGGGGCAGCTAGGGGAGCAGGGAAATGAATGAGTATGAAAGAGAACTCAAACATGAGCAGGAGAGAAACAGAGAGAGGCAGGGGCTCTCAACCTTTTAATATATATATTTCTCTCCCCACCCCTTTCCTCAGCACTTCATCTCTGGCTAGCTCAGGTGGCTCCTAGTTCAGCTGTCTGGGGTCTGAAAATCACTTTCTTAGGCATGTAACTCTCCCATGCACAACACAGGGAGCCTCGGTAGCATGGAGCTACCTAACTCAGGACTAAAAATTCCACCAAGCAGCAGGTTGTATTGGGGTTAGGCACTGTTCCACTCAACCAAGCTATGCCTAAATCACTTTCAAAAGCCGGCCCTGTATGTCTAAAGGTCTAGGACTCATGAGTCTATTGTCTGTAACTCCCACTAATTGATTTAGTAGGAGTAATTAAGACAAGATGGGCTAAAGAAATTGCAGGCATAATTCTAGTGAAATCTCAGTATGGATAAATCTGGCCCAAAGTGATTCGATATACGGGACCAAATCCACACCTGTGATGGCAACACCAGTGAACATGCACCAATTTACATTGGACTTGAATTAGACGCGTAGTCTGAACTCACAATGCAATTTCTAATGGGATCGCAGCTGCTAATACCCTGGGGCCAAGGGACTATCCCTTTAAGTGTCTGATGGGTCCTGTAAGGTGCGGAAAGATGCTACACGCTTTAATCTTACTAGAGCAAATCTCTTTAGGCCAAATAAATCCCCAGTGTTATTCCAATTGTTAAGAGAAATGTGGCGTCTTGTGGCACTAGGAATGTCTAAGAATATGTGGCACAAATGCTTAGATATCCCTGCTATAGACATAGATAAAAACCATAGATCTGTAGATCGATAAGAAGTATCCCCAATAGGATAGACACTTCTGTGCATTTCGGAGTGATCTGGACTGGTGCTCCTGTACTGGATGGCCCTGCAGGAAAGGCGTGTTCCTGTAACCTAACCTTCAGGAAGAAAGTTGGTTATGTATTGACACAGGCTGAAACAGCACATATCAGCTCTTCTTAATGGTGCTCCGTCTTTTTGTCCTGTAGACTGACCTACTTTTAAGCAAAATGAACAGAGGTATTTTTCATTGTAACTTTGTCATTTCCATGGAAACCTTGTCTAAGGAAGTGCTTGTGTGAGTGTTTGGGGGAATAGTATGTAGAACATAATATTTGCTCTACTGGATTGGACCACTGGTCTAGGAAGACCAGTATGTAGCCTCCGGTAGGGATCATTTCCTGATGCTTCAGAGGAGGGTGTGCTCTTTGCTGGTAGCACCATGTCGTGTGTTTGAATCTCTGTATTTGTCCACACAGAGGCACTGGCATTTAGGGACACTACTGTCAAGATTTGCAACAGTGATTAGTTAATGGGGAGAGGTACAACTACAGATACCTTTAAAGGGTCTCATTTTCAGAGGTGTGTGTCTCAGACCTTTCTAAAAATCAGGACCCTTGATGGTGTCTTAAGTTGGACATCCAAAAATGGAGGTAACCAAAATCATATCCCCTTTTGAAAACCTTGACCTGAAACCTCCTTGTTTTCTATAGAGAGGTGAGGCGTAGTTTCAAAGAGTTTGAAGGGATTATCAGATCCTCTAGTCTGACTTCCTGTACATCACATTACATTTTACTCAGTTTCCCTTGCATTAAGTTTGGCAGAAGCAGTGTCAGTCTCTCCCTCTGTTGCGTTGCCAGTGGCCACAGACCAGTAACTTGTCTCTGATTAAGGTACATCTTGCAGAAATGCACCCCGTCTAGATTTGAAGACATCAAGAGAAAGAGAATCCATCCACTTTCCGTTAGTAGTTTGTTCCAGTGGTTAGTCACCGTCACTCTTAAAAATGTGTGCCTTGTTGCTAATTTGAATTTGTCTGGCTTCAGCTTCCAGCCATTGCTCCTTGTTATGTCTTTCCCTGGTAGCTTTAGTACCTAGTATTTTCTCCCAATAAAGATACTTATACACTGTAATCAAGTCACTTTTCAATCTTTTTTTGCGAAGCTAAACTGATTTTCAGTTTTTCAATGAAGTCTAAATTTCCCATGAAAAAAACCTCGTTTTGCAAACAGTTCTAATAAGCAATAGCTCAGTCTCTATATCAAATAAATTATGAGATAGACATTTTTCATAGATTCAGACTTTAAGGCCTGAAGGTACCGTTATGATCATTTAGTCCAACTTCCTGCATAACACAAGTCATAGAATTATACCCAATAATTCTTGTAGCTACCCCATAATGTCTGAATGAACTAGAGGATATCTGTTAAAGAGCCATCCAATTTTGATTTAAAGATTCCAAGTGATGGAGACTCCACCATAGCCCTTTTCAAATGGTTAATTGTCCTCATGCTTATAAAACTGTACCTTCTGTTGTAGTTGGGGGAATTGGGCCCCTGTTAACCAGAGGAAGTTTAATTTGCACCTGTGCCTCCAGAGAGACATACTAGTGACTGATCCATTATTCACCCAGCCTCCGCTCTGCAGAGCCACTAAATATTTTGTTTACTATTCAACAAAGAGTGGCTACCATTTGTACCAGTGATGATCAATGAATCTGTGTTGATCATTATGCACACTTCAGGAGGCTTCCACTCCAAGTAATGGTGGGAAACAGTGCAGGGGAGATCAGATCAATCCGTGCAGTCTACATTCACATGCAGCTTTTGCTAGAGCTGAACCAGAGCCAAGTGGCACCGGATCTACCTTTTGTTCTTTGATTGAGATTATGTTCTAAAAACCCTAACAACCCATGAAGAAGCTGTGGGATTCAATAAGTAGAAAGAGGATGCATAATAAATGTGTTTACAATTGGAGGTGGACTCTTGTGTTGTCAGGTTCTTTCACTAGGAAGTTGCAAAGATGATGCAGAAATGATCAAATAGGAGCAGAGAGAGATACTGACAATGCCAAATACACACAACAGTATCAGTTCTAGCCTGCAGTGTCTAAGCATGGGGAGGGGCTGAGTGAAGGTCTGAAATGCTTTAGCACACCCAGCTCCCTGTTCAAGCTTTACACACATTCAAGGGGCCTTTATTCCAATAGCTAAAGCAGCACAAGTGCCTTCCATAAAAGTTCAGGCTCATCCCTCGAAGAAGTTAAAGACAGGAAAGTTGCAGCTCAGGAGCTCAGTGAAGAGTTGGAGCATTGAAGGAGCCCCTGGGGTGGAATGAATTATTTTTAAGGCAGTGCTTTAGACTACAGGATGTCAGTCACCTTGTGCTGTGCATTGCTCCCAGATATAATGAAAAGATGGTCCCTGCCCCAGAGAACTGAATAGCTCAGAGGCTTGTGCATGTTTTGTCCATGCATTAATGCTATGAAAGGACTACAGCTGTGGTGAATTTTTTGTCAGATGTCTCCTCTTCCCCCTACAAGCAGACTACAAGTTCGCGCTTGTTCTTCCTTTGCTCATCCAGCTGCTGCAGTAAATTTGCACTGCCTAGAATCTAACAAAGGCCTGGGTGGGTTAGTGGCCAGGCCTACACAGGATCTTTTAAAACCACATACTTATATCCACGATTTCCTCCTTAAATACTAATATGGCTCTTATCACCACAGAATCCAAGTACCTCTCAAACATTGGGGGATTGAATCCCCACTACACTCCTGTCAGAAAGAGAGCTACTATTATGCCCATTTACAAATGGGGAACTGAAGCACAGGGCAGATCAATCAACTTCCCCAAGGTCAGATAGGCAGTCTGCAGCTGACTCAGGAATCAAATCTAAATCTCTTTAATCCCAGTACCCTACTGAGCCCTATCCACTATTCTTCCTATTTCTTAAAGGCTTTGATCCTGCAAGTCCTGGCACATGGGACAGGAGGGAGGGCAGGGTTGTGAGCAGAGGCTTTGCATGTGTGCAAACAAGGTTGAGTGCTCAGGGTAATCTTCTGACATGAGTGGTAATTAGCTTCAAGCACACTGATCATGCCTGTCTTAGGGTATGGCTACACTTGCAGATGTAGAGCGCTTTGGGTTAAACCAGCCTTCGGAGAGTGCACTAGGGAAAGCGCCGCAGTCTATCCACACTGACAGCTGCAAATGCACTGGCGTGGCCATATCTACAGCACTTGCAGCTGCATTGGGAGCAATGCATTATGGGCAGCTATCTCAGTGTTCAAGTGGCTGCAACATGCTTTTCAAATGCGGAGGGTGAGGTGGGAGGTGTGACAGGGAGTGTGTTGTGTGTATGTGGGGGAGAGAGAGTGGGTTTTTGGGGGGCTGAGAGTGTGTCAGCATGTCGTCTTGTAAGTTCAGATCTTCCCCCCATCCCTCTCACACTCACTCAAAGCAAATAGTAAATGTTTGCTTTGACTCGGAGCAGAGAAGCAGCCGCCTGTCTGCAATGGAGCTTTGAAAAGGCACTTCCACATTCCTGCAGCTGATTTCACAACAATGAGAAGAGTGGCCACTTGATTTAAGGAGTTTATGGGACGTTTCTGGAGGTCAATCAGAGTGCAGTAACGCAACTCCTCATTCACACTGACGCTGAAGCATCTCACCCAATATGCAACAGACGTGAATCTTCTTGCTGAGGTGGAATACCAGGAGCGCTCCAGCCAGGGAGTCAGAGCGCTCTATGTGCCTTGCCAATGTAAACAGGGAGTAAGGTAGAGCGCTTTAGGCAGCTTTATTGCAGTATAATGTGCAAGTGTAGCCAAGCCCTTAGTCTGTGGAGTCTCAAGTAAAGAGAGGCAGGGCATGGGTGAAGAATGGGTGTGACATGGTTTTAAATACCATCCTGTTGTGCTAAATAGAAGCTTGGCAACATTCTCTGCTCTTAAGCCTCACATCTGATAGTAGGCAGAAGTGATTTGGTAGCTGGCTGCCGAGCAGTGCTCTCAGTATTGCAAGATCAAGTTCCCTTGCACGCTTTGTCTCATTTGACACTTTTCCTACGCACTTATATGAACAGCACTCCACACCTGGGCTGTGCAGCATCCAGGCCTAGGTATATGGAATGAAAAGGTCAGTTTCCAGGAAGCCTGCCTCTCAGTATGCTGGGAATAGAAATGTGGCAATCAGGCTTGTGACCTAAATCATATTGGACATGCTGCCCTAATCTCCAGAATATAAAACTGTAAGGAAAGAATTACAGGTAAAGCACACATCAAATTCTAGAAAGGTGCAGTGACCCACACTGGAGAAGAAAGGCCAGGGAAGGGTGGAAAGGGGAGGGAGAAAAGATTTCTGTGGGACATATTATTAGAGCAGATTGATTTCTAAAAAAACCCAAGCAAACCAACCAACCAAAACCCCCACCCTGATTCATGATTGTGTTTTACAAATAAAAGAGCTCAGTTTGGTTTGTTGTAATTTTCTGGGTCATGTTATTTTTTATTCATGAGCATTCAACAATTGCATGATAATAATAATGAATGCCAAAACTGTCACATATTTTAGCAGGAATTATTATTCACCTAACAATCTACACTGGTATATGTGTGCTGTAGTATTCATGGTTTGCTAGTCTCCTTTTAAGCGCTTCCATCATCCAATCAGAGAGCAGAAACAATACTATGTGATTCAGGTGACCAACCACATAACATGAATAATGAATGGAAACAAAAGAGGTGAACCATTTGTGAACAATGCTTAGTCAGACAATTGTACATCCATGCTATCTGGCAAGTGTTTTCAAATAACAGACAAATGAGAACCATTTCCATATCATTGCTGTATGGTTCTCAACCATTTACATACCAAATGATTCTCAACCATTTCCATACCACGATCCCATGTTGCAAAAGAAAATAGTTTTAGATCTCCCCTTCTATCTAGCCAAAAATAATAGGGAGTTGGATGGAGTGAAACTCCTAGGCCTGTTTGTGATTCTGATAGGGGCTAGAACCCATGCATCTGAAGCTAATCAGGATTGGTTCACACATTATTTGCTACCAAAAGGGGAATTAAACTCAAAAAGAAATCTCCACACTGTATCTTAGCTCCAGGCAATATGGAATAGGTCAGTGTGATGTGGGGTAGTCGGCTGCCTGAAAGTTATGGCATCTTTTGCAGAGCTCAGTTTCTGGTGGTGTTGCTTACTGCCTGTATTTGCAGAGTGAACCCAAACTTCAGTATTTTCATAAAGATACTACATCATGGTGAAATTACCATAAAAGAAATCCAGTAAAGGGGGATTACTCAATACCCAGTAATATTCTTATCTGCACCTATATTTAAATGAAATCATCAAGTTATCCTCATCTTGATCCCCCACATCAGCTTTGATTAACATTTCCTTGATATATTTATAAGAAAAAGCTAATTGTCATGTTGCTATTTATACAACTGATAAATAGAACAGCTATTCCTAGGACAAGAAGGGCTCCCAGATATGCCCTTGAAGCCCCCTTTACCATCAATGGGAGCTGAGTGTGAGCATTGCTGCATGACCTTGAGCAGGTCATGTCCCTGCCCAGTGCCTCAGTTTCCCTATCTGTAAAATGGGCTTACTGACACTGACCTCCTTTTTAAAGTGCTTTGAGTTCTACAGATGTCAAGTGATATATATGAGCTTTGTAGCATCCTCATCATCTTCATCATTATTACCTCTGATGGCAGAATTTCACTTTCAGTATTGGCCCAATTAAAATGGCACAAGTTGTCATGGCGACAATACATAGTGGCAATATTTTGCAGCTGCACCCAGGTTGTGCAGTATAATTATAGAAATCAGAGATGAAAAAGATCCATTAGACTATTCAGTCTGCCTCCCTTCTCAGTACAAGATTGTTCCTTCTAGAAGATCATTTAGTGTTTTGTCCAGTCAAGTTTTAAATGTCCCAAGCAATAGTGCTTCCACCACTTCAGCCTACTGAACTGCCTACCATAGTTTTAATTATTTTTATTATTTTTAAAATGTTATAATGTTACAAGAGTGCATAGATGTCACTGCCAAGAAGACTTTTTCCTGAAATACACGGAGGCGGCAAATGAATTGCAAAGTATAATCATAGACGACTGGTGCCTCCCCATATTAGAGGAGAACAATCTAAAGGGGAGGACATGTGACCATGCCTCCTGTCTCTCTGCTCAGTGACCCTCCCACACCCTGCGCCCAGCCCTGGGGCTGTCGTGTTCTCCCTGCTCCATGTTACCTGGTGAGGGGAGCTCTGTGCCTTCCCCTGCATGTTCAGCTGCTCTCCCTGGCAGCCAGACAGGGAGCAGGTCAGACCTGCTTCTGCCTGAGAGAACCTGGCTGGGAAAGGCTGGCTGATTACCCATCAGCATCGTACCTTTAACTTTCCTAAGGAGACACAGCACTGTAAGAAATATTCATTGAGAACTCGTGTGGAACTAACATTATTAGTCACAAGCAGGAAGAATCAAGCACGAGATGAACATCCCTTAACTTGCTGTATCTATAAAAACACGATGAGCAGGAGCTTTGTTATCTTATTGTCCCAATCAAATTCTTTCTGACTTGCTCTCTTTCTTTCAATACAGCTTTACTTCCTTCTCCTGGGCTGGAATTCTAAGAGCTGTCAACAAGTGAAAGAAAAAAAATCACTAAAATGTCTGGAATCCCCCTAATTTTCATCACAATTTTCTAAGAGGAGTGGAGAGGTGAAAGGGTTCAGAGAAAGTTAGGCATGACATAGAAAGAACCCTAGCTATTAGGTTAGAAAAGGACTGAATCCTTAGCTGCTTCCAAAAGAAGATTCTTTTTTATCCCAGGGCTTTGCTCCAAGAGAGTTTTAAGTATAAAAGAAGAGCTCAGTGAAGAAGGGCTTGCATAAGGTTGCCATCTGTATGTATTTTCCTCCAAATGAAGCAATGGCTGACAGGAGCAAAGAGAATGGTTAAGTCTGTAAAAGCCTGAAGTAGAGCTGAAGGTAGAGCTGGTCAGAAAAACTTTAATGCAACCATTTTCCATGGGTGAATGTAGTTCTATCAAGATTGAAAAGCTTTGCAAAATCATGTAGATTTCACGAAAAGTTTTGCTTGGGTACAAAAAAAAGGGGGAGAGGAGGAGACTCTCTAACGATATAGAAATATCCCATTCTGATATTTTTGGAATGAAACATTTTGCTGTTCTCTTTTGCGATGATTTTTTATTTTGAAACTTTTACATTTAATATGATATGATACATTATAATGTAACACACATTAAAAAAACTGACATAGAAACAAAATATTTTGATTTTGTCAAAACGAATGCTTTCGCTTGGCCCTAAGCAATTTTTTTCATGGAGAATTTTGAAAATGTTGGGGCTTGCTCCTAATCTGAACATTTTGTTTTTAAATCTCAAAATCCCATGGCAGAGAATTTCCATCCTCCACACAGCTTTAGTTGCAGGAGTTAGTCTAGGTGTGGGCAGACAAGAGGAAACTATTTGCAGTCTCAGGCTCCTCTCACCAAAGGCTTCATGATAAACCTAGTTAGGAGGCTTGTTTTCCTTTTGGTTAATGTTATTGTTTTATTGATTTGTCTTATTATCTGATAAACCGGCATCTAGAGGCTGCCTAATTTAAAGGATATTATCCCTTATATGCCAAAAACTAAGAGAGAACTTCTGCTAGCTGAAGACCAGAAGCTCCAGAGATCTCTCTCCCATGCAGTACATGGGCCGTTTGGTGGCTAGGATGTCTATATGACCTGCTGCCACAGATTTGCTACAGTATTTTACAATTTCATGCCTGGAAAAAGTTCTCATGCACTTGCAAATCCCACTTATCCACAGTATTAATAGTTACAACCATTCAATCAATTTACACATATATGGCTCCTTGGTAAACTCACAAGGACAATACTTAATCAGTGTTTCTTCCCATAGCCAGAGTATAAACTCATTATGATCTCATGTTTAACTGGTGGGTAGTGGAGAGCAGGAAAGGATGAGTCACAGAGTTGAAAAGAGACACCCATCAGACTACTTGCAGCCTTTTTTCATTCCCCGTTTCCTGACAGTCTACAGATCACACTTTCCTCCCACTATTTAACTGTAAAAATGAGCCCCTTTCACAAGTCTGGACATCAGCAGGTATCCAGGTTGTCGCTACACAGTTCCCTGGCTCTACCTTTATGCTAATAAAGGCAGAAGCCTGGTTACTGGCTCATCTTTTCCTTCAGAGTTCCCTAGTGTTAGATGTTATCCATCTATCCAGCCAATGCAGGGTTTTTATAAAGTAGCTATTGGGTACCACAGACTTTTATCACAGGTAAAAATCAGTCTTCACCTAAATTTCTAACTAAAATCAGTCTCCTTAGCTCAGAGTTCTGCCGCATTATGAAGAACTTTCCCGCCATAACATTTGGGCTTTAGGTACTGCATAATGGACGTTGACTGAGGTTACATGATTTATGATAGGGCTTGCCTCAATTTCCATGTTTGACACTGGCATCTCCAGTCTACATGAGCCAGACAGGAAGCAAAACTATGTTTGCTAAATTGATAACCATTACTTTTATTAATCTCAGGTACGTTAATTAGAAACAAGTCCCAACATATTTTATATCAGATCCCTCTCTAGTAGAGTTTCAACAAGGATGAGTTTTGCCAATTCTTTAGGAGTATTAAAAATGACATGTCATAAGAATGGGGACTTCTTTTGGAAACAACATGCTACATTTCTGAGATCATGTATGCTAGAAGATGTAATTTTCCAGCAAGTTGTGTCATATTAGCTGAAATGCAACTATACAACTCTCAAGCAGCTGAACTCGACATTTCAGACTAACTTTAAAGAAAGGGCATTTGTGCCTCTGACCTGGATATTTGCCAATAATTCCAACAAGGTACATCTACCCGAAGGATAAAAACAGCAGTTTGTTGATGGCCAGATTATCACTTAAGCAGTTCAATACATATTTATATGAAACTATAACAAGCAACTGCAGAAGAAAGAGAAATCACGAGGTGCAGTGTAGAAATATCTGATCACTGGAAGAAGTGAGGTAGTTGAGAAAACTGAAAAAAGAAGACAGCTATGCAGTTTGGTTTAACTGTACTGTATAACATTCTGAAACTTTAACAACAGGAAAAACAAATCTGGAAATAGGATTGTAACTAGTACTACATTGCTTAGAGATCAGCTATCAGCACTACATTGCTTAGTCAGGAGGTTGATAACAGTGTGTTGGTGGAGCTGCTTGGTTTGAAGAATTATGGAGTGTGTCCACTTGGCATTCCATAACTATTAGCAGCCACTCTGTGGCTTCTTTCTGATGTCCCGCATTCTCCTTCAGTCCTTCTTCTCGCTGTCCCGCCACTTCTTCAATTATTTTTTCTCGGCGGCGGCGTGCATCATAACCTCATGCATAAAATCCTCCTTAGTTCTTCTTGGATGCTTTCTAATTCTGCGCAGCCGTTCTGTTGCCGATAACAAACAGGAGGCTGGGCTCCTAAGGTCATCTTTGGGAAGTTTAAATGCAATATTTTACAGAAGCAGTATTGTTTGCAACACAGACAACACTGTTTCAGTGTTTTAAAACACAGCCAGCACTCACATACTGTCACTAACTGGCTAACCCCAGGCATGCATACATGAGCCACAAGACCCCCACAATGGTAAGTAACTGCAGGGGCAGAGTAAATCATTCTTGCTGGACCCTGCTGTACACTGAGGATGTGGCTCTGGGACACCTGAGGAGAGCCAGCACTGTAGGGTGGGCCTGAAAATCATTCCTGTCCCCACACTTTCCCCAGGAGTTGATCATTATGGAAGATATTTCACTGCTGAAGGTGAGCACAGAATCAAGGGTCTTCTCCAAGCTTGAGGCTTCTGCTCTGGCACCTATTCAACTAGCCTGTGTGCAGCAATGGTCATGCCCCCTGTGAAGGCACAGTGGTGCAGGAAAGTTACCGCTACTGGGGCAAGAAACAAAGCAGCTCTGCCGAGGAACCGGCGGGAGCGGATTGTCCAGTATCTCCACGAGAGTTTCCCGGAGATCTCTGAGGGAGATCCCCGTGAGGTGAGGGAGTGTATCAAAGGCTTGTTCCACTGCTCAGGCTAGGTATGAGTTGGAGACAAGTCTGCTTTCTGTAACCCTCCTGTGCCCAACAACACAAGCTTCAGCAATTCCCCAAATCAGATCCACTTACTGGGGCCTCCTCTCCTGTTCGTGCTTCGCCAAACTCTGACTGCTGTGACTGGCTAGGCTCCTCTGGGGTAGAAAAGAACTCCTGACTGCATGCATCTCTGGCCTCTGGGTTAGCACAATTGCGGTGAAGACGTGGCGGGGGGGTTAGCTTGAACCCAGGCTCAAGTACAGGATTGCACTGCAGTGTAGACATGCCCTCAGGCAGTCTGATTTCCCTCCCCCGTCTCATTGTACTTTGGGTCTGAACTGTTGTTAGCTATTCAGAAAGTCAGGTTTTTGAGGGTCAGGGACCTCGTCTTCCTGAATGTGTTGTATGGTGTCGAGCACATTGTCAGCACCTTACTAATAAATAATGATTATTATTACAATAAAGTGGCAAGACAGAAAACAAAACAGGGACATTCCAAAATTCACAGTAATACTCTCCATTTATAACGTGCCTGTCATCTGAGGCTCTCAAAATGTTTCCATAAGCCAAGGAAACAGACGCAAGTGAGAAACCTTAAAAGGGGATGAGTAGCAGGAAGAGTCTATAAAAGACCAGAGACAGCATTAGTGTAGGAAAAAACCAACTGCAAGATGATGTAATGAGTCTTCAAATGCTCTCCAATATGCAGGCATAATTTTTTTGTATTTATATAGCACCTTCCATTGGAAGATCACAGATAGTTTACAGACCTACACCTAGTTAGCTTCACAAAGCTCTTGTGTTCTTACCCTCATTTGACAGATGGCAGAATCAAGACAGTGGTGAAATGACTTGCCCAAGCTCAAGCATGAAGTCTGAAGTAGAACCACAATCAGAACCCAGGTGGTCTCTTGGCTTCTAGTCCTGTGTGTTAACTACAAGATCATCCCTCATGCCCTGAAGATTTACCTCTTCTGAACAAAAAAAAAAAGGCCTTTTGTGACCACATCAACCATATGCCCCTCAACAGGCTTACAATGTGTGCACAGTCATTGCAGTTCAGTGCACAAGTGGCATCGTGATTTGTGAAGGACTTTAGCTGAGTTTCATAATGCAACACTATCCTTAGGCACTACCACATCCCCCACTCAACCCTCCACAAGAGGCTGTAGTCTCCTCTTCTCCAGGGGAGGATGGAGTCCATATTAAACAGAAACTTAATTGAAAAGAAGCTTCAGAAGGGAACGATTTAAATGAGTGACTCTTCTGTATATAAAGAGCGCTTTCCGCAGGCAGGCAGCAGAAGAATAGATGGAGACCTGTCAAAAAATGATACACAGGCAGCTAAGTGAAGCTCTAGCATTCATCAAGAAACAATGTTATCAAAGATGAATAGCTTGGAAACTCCTTTCACGAACATTTACACAGGTCTTCACCTCCTGGCAACACAGAGACGTCAACGTCGTTATACCGCGCTGACTCATAACAGCGCAGGAGAGCTTTGTACAAAGCTTTGTTATTTAAAAAAAAATTGTAAGAGTCTACTCAAAGGTGAAGGGGAAATAACACAAAGGAGTTGTTCCAAATTGGTTCAAAGAGAAGTTGTTTTCAGACTCCTTGCCACGCTTTATTAGCATGGAAATTCAATAATCTCATTAATTACAGAAAATAATGTAAGGTGGATCCGCTGGGCTATGGTACAATTTGAGCTCTGCTTCTGTGGGTAATTGCCAATGACATGTCTGAGAGAAATATCACAGAGCTACATAACAAAGGGCAGCTCTGCTTTACAGCATAGATCTTGTTGCTATGGAAACTTGTCTTTGCTCCCATCCTGGAGCTAGATGATTTATGTATGTGTAAGAATTTCCCTTTTGAGGAGAGAGAGAGAGGAAGAAAGAGAGAGAGAAATACCTCATTCTCTTTTTCTCAATCATTCTCTCTTTATTATAACTACCTATGCATTATAAACATTGTCCATCCATCTGTCCATCCCTTCATGGTTGTGTTCCTTCCTTCCTTCCTTCTTACAAAATACACATTTGATGATCTGTATGTGAACACAGTATTGACATGAACTGGTTTGTGAATGTGTCTCTGCACACCATTGTCCTCTACTAAGCTGAAGAAGAACTCTTCAATGGTTTGTCACCTCTGAAGTCCTACACTGCTAACACCGAAGGTGGTTCTGTCTCTACAGCAACAGGGGCTGGCGCTTTTGCAGCTGGAAGCCTGAGGTTCTGTCCCCTCCATTGCAGTGAAGTTCCCAATAGACATGTGCAGCATAGTGAAAAATGTGACATTTCTTCACAGTCATGGATTAGTTAGTGTTTTGGCAGCACAGAGGGAAGCATGGGTCAGGAGAACACACAGCCCCTGTGAGAGTGCAGGACACTCATACGGCCACAGAGGAACTGCCTTTGGCCAGTGCTCAGAAAGTTCTACATAGGCTCATAAGGCTGATTGTGCTGGTGTAGGGCATTTAAAGATGGTGGCGTTGGGGAGCACAAAGAGGAAAATGGCAGAGGTCCAGGAGCAGTGTCCCAGTGGAGCATCATTCCCATAAGGACTTTCCTTGGTCCATTTACTTGCATCAACTCTGGAAAAATCATCACTGTACAGGTCTCTCTCTCTGTCTCTCTCTTAAACAAGGGATTGAACCTCTATCATTCACCTCAATTCGTTTGCCATTTTACATTCATCTTTCATGGATCTACTCAGCAGGACCTCCGATGCCCAGCTGGATGTGGGCAGTGGGCGGAGTACAGACCTTTGATATCCTAACCCAGAAAATGGCAACTTTGGGTGCAGCACTTTACTAACCTCACATTCATGGCCTATGAAGTACTTCAGTGGTATGTTCATGCCTCAGGTGCTTCCAAGTTGAACAGGTAATCTCTAATATGTAAGTTCAGTACTATCTGCCAGCGGGCTGCCAGATGCCCCAGTATGGCTACACATACATGCATGTCCCACTCCCAACCAATTACTCATTCCCCCAAACATCCATCAGTTTAAAAACAAAGACCTGAAGCCTCCTCCTCTGAAAAGTTCAGCTACAGCAGTCAGCAGAGTCTGGCTCTTCATATGTAAAGGGATATAGAATGGGGAGGTCAGTTCTTTGAGAAACAGTATGATGATCTTTAATGCCCTGATACTGCAAATCTTGTGTGTATGGATAACTTTATTCTTATGAGTAGTCTTATTGGGGTCAGTGGAATGAGACCTCTGCATAAAGTTATTTATGTAGCTATTTACAAGACTGGGGCCTCATGTAGAAATCCTTCTCACTTTAATCTTGAGCAAAGATGCAGACGTGTATTTACTCACTAAATAAGATGAGGAAGACTTTGTAGCACCTTAGAGACTAACCAGTTTATTTCAGCATAAGCTTTCATGGGCTATAGCCCACTTCATCGGATGCATAGAATGGAACAGAAGAAAGATGCATTTATACACACAGAAAGCAAAAAAATAAGTTGTACATTAGCATACCAATCCTAAGAGGCTGTTTAATTTGGATGGACCATTATCAGCAGGAGAAATACTCACCAGCAACTACACACCACACAACAAAAACACTAACCCAGGTACCTATCCTTGTAACAAAGCCCGATGCCAACTCTGTCCTCACATCCATTCAACTGACACCATCATAGGATCTAATCACATCAGCCACACCATCAGAGGCTCATTCACCTGCACATCAAGCAATGTTATATATGCCATCATGTGCCAACAATGCCCCTCTGCTATGTACATTGGCCAAACCGGCCAGTCTCTACACAAAAGAATAAATGGACACAAATCCAACATCAGGAATCATAACATTCAAAAACCAGTAGGAGAACACTTCAATCTTCCTGGCCATTCCATTAAAGACTTGATAGTGTCAATTCTGAAACAGAAAAACTTCCAAAACAGACTCCAACGAGAAACTGAGGAACTGGAATTAATCTTCAAATTGGACACAATAAACCAAGGGCTAAACAGAACTTGCGAATGGTTCTCTCATTACACTAATTGATTGCATTTCCCTAGTTAATTTACCTTCAATAGTTGTTATCTCCTGTCAGACACAGAAATCCATTTCAAAAGGTATTTTTTTCTCCTACTGATAATGGCCCATCCAAATTAAACAGCCTCTTAGAATTGGTATGCTAATATACAACCTTTTTTTTTTTTGCTTTCTGTGTGTATAAATGCATCTTTCTTCTGTTCCATTCTATGCATCTGATGAAGTGGGCTATAGCCCACGAAAGCTTATGCTGAAATAAACTGGTTAGTCTCTAAGGTGCTACAAAGTCTTCCTCGTCTTATTTACGGATACAGACTAACACGGCTGCTAATCTTAAACCTATTTACTCACTGTAGTTCAAGCCAGATCCTTTGGAAGTCATCAAGCATCCTTATAAGGCCTAGCTCATATCTGAAATGTAATTTCATACTTGTACGTTTGCCAGGTAACATGGAATTATATTTTATTAGGAAGATGCATATAATTTTTGTTCTCTTGATGGTTTGTAAACAACTGTGCTCTCCTAGGCTAAATCAGGATTTCAGCATTTTAAATTTTCCAAAGAACAGTGTGAGCCTCTTAATCTGAAAGAAAGAAAAATGTCCATATTGATGCTTCTTCTTTCAGCCCTGAAATTCACGGATCAGTAAAATTTTCCTCTAAGTTCAGAGAGTTGATTATAAGCCTAGTTCATCAGTTCTATGACACCTTGGCAGAGACCTCCAGGGTAATTTTCTTCCAGTGAGACCTGCCAGGGTCTTGCCCTTGATCTTGATTCAGGAAAGCTAAATCATGAAATGGAAGCACAAGGGAAGCTATTTATGCAAAAATCATAAGAAGAGCTGGTTTTGTTCAATATCTTCATTAATGATCTGGAGGATGGCATGAACTGCACCCTCAGCAAGTTTGCAGATAACACTAAACTGGGAGGAGTGGTAGATATGCTGGAGGGCAGGAATAGGATGCAGAGGGACCTAGACAAATTAGAGGATTGGGCCATAAGGAATCTGATGAGATTCAGCAAGTAAGAATGTAGAGTCCTGCACTTAGGACGAAAGAATCCCATGCACTGCTACAGACTAGGGACCGAGTGGCTAGACAGCAGTTCTGCAGAAAAGGATGTAAGGGTTACAGTGGACAAGAAGCTGGATATGAGTCAACAGTGTGCCCTTGCTGCCAAGAAGGCTAACGGCATTTTGGACTGTATAATTAAGAGCATTGCCAGCAGATCAAGGGATGTGATCATTTCCCTCTATTCGGCATTGGTGAGGCCTCATTTGAGTACTGTGTCCAGTTTTGGGCCCCACGCTACAAGACAGATGTGGAAAAATTGGAAAGAGTCCAGCAGAGGGCAACAAAATGATTAGGGGGCTGGAGCACATGAGTTATGAGGAGAGGCTGAGGGAACTCTGATTATTCAGTCTTCAGAAGAGAAGAAAGAAGGGGAATTTGATAGCTGCTTTCAACTACCTAAAAGGGGGTTCCAAAGAGGATGGATCTAGACTGTTCTCAGTGGTAGCAGAGGACAGAACAAGGAGTAATGGTCTCAAGTTGCAGAGGGGGAGGTTTAGGTTGGATATTAGGAAAAACTTTTTCACTAAGAGAGTGGTGAAGCACTGAAAAGGGTTACTTAGGGAGGTGGTGGAATCGCCTTCCTTAGAAGTTTTTAAGGTCAGGCTTGACAAAGCCCTGGCTGGGATGATTTAGTTGGGGATTAGGCCTGCTTTGAGCAGGGGGTTGGACTAGATGACCTTCTGAGGTCCCTTCCAATCCTGATATTCTATGATTTTATGATTTTATGTGACATTTGGAGCTCCTTGCTCTGTAACTTTTCTGATACCCATATGTTTTTACTCTTTTTCATAAACCATATTTTTAATTCCCGCATAAGACCAAAGTTAATCTCTTGACACAACTAATCAGTTCTTTGTAGCAGACATTCCCCCCACCCCGCCCCACCATGAATTTGTGGCTGAGAGCTAGCCATTAGCTTCTCCTCCAGCCTTCTCACTCACCTTCAGTTTCCAGTTCCTTAAGGCTGACAAATACCCTTATTAATGTTCCAAAATCAATTATATTAATAAAGCCTAAGGGGAGTTGAAGGGTTGCTGTTCAGAACTCACCTTTAATTATCCCGGGTGTTTACTTCCCCCATTGATGGAACTGTCTAACTTTATGAGAGATCACTGACAGAATTGCAGTGCCCAACACACTTGTTTGCCCTGGAGACATATTGCTTTATTATCGTCATTAGAGCCTTTTACTTCTGTTTTGCATTTGAATGGTGGCTTAAAAACAGTTTCCAACTTAGTTCTGATGCAGTATAATTTAGAGACAGTCCCAGCTCCACACTGCGTATCACACAGAGTAATAATCCACAATATATGTTCAATTATAACATTGCTCTAAGCCATGCAGCCTTGTTTATGCACTAGGCAATGCTCTGTGACCTGCAGCTATACCGCAGTACCCGACACGGGGTATATTACCTCGCAGTAACTCACAGCAAATCAGTTTAAGGTGCATTATGATACATGATCCTTGGTGTGTTTGAATAGCCTGCACTGTGAGTGGTCTCTTTCTTTCAATTACATCCTCTTTGCCACAAGGAACTACTGACAAGAGCTTATTATAAAAATAATTCCCTCAGAACTGGTGGCTTTATAGATGTCTCTTTAATGGGCAGGCCAGGACTGAGGTGCACATGCAAGAACGGTGCGGGGGAAGCAGCACTAGGAGACCCTTGGTCTCGTGAGCATTGAATCCACTCAATCTTCTCTTTTTTAAAAAAGAAAATTTAAATGGATGGATGTTGCCCTCCTAGTTTAGCAAAAGCAGATTGACCAGGGATCTAAAAGAACAGGGCTGGAGACAGATTCCAGGACAAATTAATCTTGGGTATAGCTCCAGTAGGGAGCAGTATGGGAGGGGAAATAAACCCTGCCCTTTTCAATTGCCCCTCCCTGATCCTGCTTACGTGGTAGAAGTGCAGTCTGCTCATCTCACCAACCCTCTACATGGTGCCAAACCACCTGGCCAGAGTGGTGAGAAAAGACTCCCGTCAAAAACCCTGGACTCAATTCGTTCATTGTCTGCTTGGCTCTTGACTTGACAAGTGCATCTGGCAGAGCAAAGAGTGTTGATGGGTTGGGGGTGGAAACAGCATAATGGCAGGGAGGTTAGGAGCTCTCCTCTGGCACTCAGTGCAAGGGTGGGAGAAAGGGCAGGACAGGAGTGAGAGCTAAGGAGGAGACAAAAGTAAAATTTCCCTTCATCCTTGTGCAGTCTCTCTCCAGCACAGAGAAAATCTCATCCAGCTCCTGCCTGAAGCTTGGCAGCTCTGGAGCCGAGAGGCAAACTGCTTTGAGCCTCTTCCTAGCAAATGTAATCCCAAAAATGTAATCTCTACCAGGTGATCACAGAGCAGCAAGGTTCTTCACTGCATCCAGTGGGATCAACTCGGATACAGATGACAGAGAATTAATGGGAGATTGGCCAGTAGAAAGATGGACAAATATAAGCAGATATATTTCATACCACCCATTGATGTCTGGAAAGAAAAATACCATTTACTGCTTTAGAGTTAACTCATTTATTAGATAAGATCACTCAAACCAGTCATCAAACTGGATAATGAGACAGGCCCTATTTCAGGGAGATTATTGCTTTATTATGAACGGAACATTCTGCAGATGTCTTAATTTTACAAAATTCATTTCACATTATCAAGATTTCTTGTCTATCTTATTTGCTTTAACATTTGTTAAGAGTGATTTGTCTCTCTCTGATACTTAGGACCAGTGCCTTCCAATCAAGCAAATTGTCTGTAATTTAAGGCATTCCTGGGGGATTCATATTAGCATGGGACCTTTTGGTTTAGGATTTTTTTAAAATACATTCTGCATTAATGATTTCCCTCATGATTTCTTCTTTTATCTGAGTCTTTCCTGCCAATATATCCATGTAGCACAGTTTTAGATAAATCAGAACGGCGGTGCGAAGTGGCATGAAAGCAGAGCCACAAAAATCTGATTGAAGTTGTGGGCGAGGAAGAGAAATGTGAGCCCATCAGAATCTGAATTAATTAAAGATTTTATTAGCATCTGACAGCACCTGCCCCCTTTTTTTTCTGATTTTAAATGCAGAATTGCATGTAAAGGCATTTGTGGGTCATGCCTCAGATTGGGCAAGACAGCCGCGCCAAAACTACTGATGGCCCTGAAAGAGGCACTGGAGCCTATATGTTCAACATGCAACCAGGCCAGGCCAATGGAGCTATTGCAATAATTGGGATCTAACAGGTCTACCGTGAGCTGAGTTGCCCTGTGTATTGCCCTGTGTATCCCAATCAATACATTTCCAAATGTTGGCATGAGTTTTCTGGTGTGTTCGCCATGGAACTAAGCAGGCTGAGGTCTCTGTACGCAAAACCCCAAACCATGGGACCTCAAATCTTGGAGTCCCGCAGAACAGCTATGACTGGTGGGTGCTGAGTACTCCCTCCTTTTTTTCTGTGGGTGCTTGAGACCTGGAGCACCCATGGAGTCGGTGCCTATGATATTGTGGGTAGCAACTCAGAGGTGGACAGCAGACTCTGTGGAGATGCTTCTTCCCCTCCTGCACACATGGGTGGGGAGCGAGCAGGAAGGAGTGAAGAATGGGTGCAGCCTGGGCTCTATACCACAATGAACCAGCCAGCACAGCCGGACCAGCACATTGCGGGGGCATACGCTACACCAGGTATAGGGGCTGATGCATAGTCCTTCCTCACCCATAGCAACAGAATACAGGGAAGCGGATTATGACTCTTAGTCAAAATCTGATTCCTGATCTGTGCCTGGGGTACCATACCTATGTGCTGCCCCTTACACAGGGTTTAGGGCAAAACCGTGATTGAACCCTTTATGACTAGCAAATATTCTTGGCAAATGGGGCTGGTTTCCATAGAGAAAAAAAGGGACACGTTTGAAATGAATAGTATTTCCAAGAAACAACTGGACTGGGACAATCAGGGACAGCACCCTTTAGCACTGCCCCAGTGAATGTAATGCATAGATCTCGCCATGATCTTGGTATGTATTTGAGCAGACTGCTGCAGGGCTATATTTTGAAATGCATGTTTCAAACCAATCTTTGCTGAGATAACTGCCCAGAAGTAGAACCCCTGCAGAGGACTGAAGATTGCTGGAGCTCGCAGCCAAGCAAACCAACATTAGGGGACACCATGGCTCTTAAAAGTTCTATATTAAACTACACAGAATGAGCCCAACCAGATTATGTTTGCTTTTGTTTCAAAGAACCTGGAGCAGGACTACTTAGATTTTGTATGAATATTGTGGAGGACGGGGAGGGGAGGATCTTTAATGATCTTTACTGCCATCTGCAGACCACACTCTTGGGTTCGAGCTTGTGATCTGCTTAGTAGCACCGTGGCTGAAATACCATTTTCATTCTTGTTTTTATCGTTGTTTTTTCTTTCCATTTTGCTGGATTTCTGACTGTTCCCAACTTTACTATCCAGGATTATTTCATTATTCTCCCTGTAAGGCTTTTATACAGACTCCATAGGAGGAGGGGGAGCTTCCCTTGATTTCTTTTTTGCATTTCATGCACTTATCTGTTTGGGTAATCAGTGCGCTTATACACACACAAAAGAAATAATCAGTAAAAATGTGGGTAGGAAAAGGTCAAAGAAAATGCAGAAACAGGAGCCCCATGATTTGACTCATTTAAAACTAGACTGGGCAACACTGTAGGACCGGTCCTGCAGTGGCCACCCTGGGATAGACTAGATGATTGAATAGACCTTTATCATTACTAGACTATATGGCTTCATGAATCCATTTGCTTTAGAGACGCATCTGCACAGCTACCACCAGTGAGTCTGGTATATCTCAATATTCGCATGAACAGCCACTAGAGGAGCAAGTGATTTCTTGGAAGCCACTCTATCCTCTTCCACTGCCTCTGAGGGACAACTCTGTGACCCTCCCACCTTTTCTGACCCGAGGAGCAAGAATTGCCCCCTCCGGAACCCACTGGTACTTGTGTGACACCTCCTTACAGAACATGAAACACGCACACTTTAGCTCCACAGACCTCCTCCCTGTCATGCTAGAAGGTTGCAGACCCTGTTTAGAGAGAAATTAACCAAGCAATCATTTAAATGTTTCTCATTGCTAACGATCCTTGATCCATGAAGGCAAACCTAATGACTTGAGGCTACACAAAGCCATTCCACGCTATGAGCAGGACTGTTAATACAGCTGCCATCAATAGAACATTTGTAATATAGAGCCAGAAAGAGATCTTTACAAAGCTCAGCACAGTGGGGAACTGATGCACTTCGAGGGCAATACTATTTATATAAGCTTGGTGGTGAATCCTCACTTAACCTCCTTTGTGGTACTGTGCAGGCTGAAGCGATTGCAAAACCACCCTCTGTCATGCACGTGGCTCATTAGTGCACAGGAGCAGGATCATGTAGCTAAGGAGGGATAGAGAGAGAAGTCGATCTAAGAAGTAGCACTCGGCAGCATTTAGAGCCATACTGCAGGCAGGGAGTCAGGTGTGGCTCAACAGTGGCTTACTTCCCAGCAAAGCCCCTTTGGATAGTGCCATATGTAGAGTCCCAAGATGAAAGTGAACAGTGAAAAATAAAGGGAGGACTAAATGGGAACTGGGAAGGTGTGGCTCGGGCATACGCATGCCAAGGAATTACATGTAATGAGTTGAGATAAGCCGTATTAAGCATGGTCTAGTGAGCAGAATACCGGACTGGAATACATACAGGAGCTGCTGGGGGTCTATCTCCGGCTCTGCTACCGACTCACTCTGTGATGCTGGATAAGTCATTGAACCGCTCTAGGTCAATCTCCCTCGCTATCAAATATAGATGATGGACAAAATTCATCACGAGGGGCATAGATTGGGATGGGGAATATGTGTCCTTTGCATCCACAGGGGAGCTGCCCCAGTCATATCCAGAGGGAGGCAGGTGGTGATTGTACCTGGAGGTTCTGTTGGGAGAGGCCAGCTTTATTTAGAGCTGAGGCTCCCCCTGGGAAATGCACTTCAGCTGCACTGCAAGACCCCTCCCCAGTGGAGCAGGGGTGGTGGGAAGCTTGTGACATTGTGTAAGAAGCCCAGCTGGCTACAGAGGCAGTACACACTGCAGCTTTTGAGAGCATGGTTTATTGACTGAGAAACCTAGGATAGATTGTGCCTTCTCTTCTCCCCTGGGGATGTACATCAATGCTCCATCCCCTACTCAGGACTGTACCTTATTGACCCTGTGTTAGACTTCTCCTATGTGTTTCTGCTGCTATTAAACCAGAAATAAATACCGCTTAACAGGCCAGGAATCCCTCGGCTACCAATTGTTACTACAGCTAATGACCAGTGTGTTCTCTGGTCTCTAATTATCCTCTGTCTACTAAGAAAATTAGGAACTCGTCCTTAATTCTCCTTAAATCAAGAGAATTAGTTCGGTTAGATGATAAAATGGAGTAATAAACAGCAGTGCCAGTGCTTTACACAAGAGAAGTAAGGAAACAAAGGATGCTGTATGCAGTAGTCTAGGGCCTGATACATGCCTACCAACCATTGAAATCTATAAGAATTGTGCATGCATTGGGGCCTGATCTGACTTCAGTAGGTATTGGATTAGGCCCTTAGACTCCGGTTTGGGTTCACACTCTGTATGATAATTTACACCTCACATTGGACCTACTACGAACAATTTCAAACAATAAGAAGCTTTGCAACCTCATTCTGCAGATGGGGAAACTGATGGACAGAGTGGCAACGTCCGTGACTTGCCCAGGGCCACGCTGTAAGTCAGTTTCCATTACAAAGCTGGGAGTAAAACCCAGGAACCCGCCCTCCCAGTCCTGAGTGAGTCTGACCACTGAACAACATTCCATCCGTGTATTTGCAGAGCCATCGTGAAGAGCTCGAACTTCAAGAGCCAGATTAGTCCTCAAACGCGTCCAAGAGGGACCGGCCCAGTTAAGAAGAGAGATGTCAGTGCTGCCATTAGAGCACACAGAGTGTGTCTCACCAGGGACTCCTTAGTGGGAAAAGAAAGAGGGCCACGTAGGACTTCCTGTCTAGGCAAAGGTAGGCTGAGTATCCACTTCGTACTCATGCCATTAGAGTATCTGCACAGAGAGAGGAAGGGGTGTGAGGGAAAGTGAAATAAAGCTGGTAATTAGCTTCCAAGGAGATCCCAAGATGATTACAGTTCAAACTGTTTGGCCAAGACATTGCCATGCACTTTCTCCATGCACTACGTGGTTTAAAAAGAGAGAGAGACTGAGAGCTGGAGAGTTTATTTCATTCTTAATTAAGTGTCTGGTGCTTAAAGGAACAATTTCTCCAGCTACCTGTGCACGGAAGAGGCACTTGTGAGCACTAGCAGAGAATCCTGCAGATAGCATTTTAATAAACCTGACACACCATATCAAAAGAGCTCGGTGGAAAGGACAGCTGACTGCCTGTGACCCGCTCTTCCTGACTGCTGGCAAGGCCAGTCATCGTCCTGGAGCACATTTACATTGCTGTGATATGATGGTATTGATAATGTGAAACAGAGACACCAGACAGGTCATTTAGTCCATTCCTCCAGTGGTCACAGAGGAGCTGCTTCACTCTGTAAAAATATAATTTTGACAAAGCTATTACCCTCCCTGGGAAGGGTATATTTTCCAAGAGCTGTGCAGGGTTCTAGCTATGTATCTCTGCTCAGGAGTGATGTGAATCACAAAGATAAAACCCTGTCAGTCACCGTAAAATCTAGAGAGTCCATGGGGAGGCTCTTCCAGGATCACCCTATTTCTTCCCCTTTCACTTCCCACACAGAGAATCCACGAGAAGTCCTTTGGTTTAAGGAAGATCTCAAGCTGGTGTCTAGGTCATTGAGAGGAGAGGGGGCTCAGATGAACACAACATGATGTTCTCCTTTGGTCTGAGCCAATAAGGTGCTAAGCGCCTCCTGAGAGCTGAGGGTGCTGAGGACCCTGCCTCCCGTGCCCATGTATCACACTTGCCTGAGTAAGGACTAAGCAAAGACTTGTGAAGCTAGGATGGTCTTTTGGTTAAAGGACTGACCTAGGACTCAAGAGACCAGGCTTTAAATCCCAGCTGTGCTAGAGACTTCCTGTGTGACCTTGAGCAAGTCACTTAGGCTATGAACAGAAGCCCATTGAAATCAATGGCAGCCCTTGGAGTGGCTTTGGTGAACTTTGGATCAGGCTCTTTTAGTCTCTCTGGGCCTCAGTTACCTGCCTGTAAAATGGCCATACCTCCCTATCTCACAGGAGTGGGCCGAGATCAAGGCCCCAGTGCTTGTGAGAGAGTCTGATGGTCGCAACTGTATACAATGCTTAGGTAAGTACAAACAAAGCCAGAAGAAAAGCCTGGGCTTTTGTTGTGGAAACAGCAACTTTTTTTTATAGTTGCCACAACTTTAAATGGTGTTGCGATCCTGTGCACCAGGTCACAATTCCATTCACTCACATTTGGGCCAGCTGCCCCTCTGCCATGGGACGGGACGGGGTGGGGGCAGGCCAAATTTGAGTGAGTGCATTGTGACCTAGTGCACAGGGTTGCAATTCCACTCACATTTGGCCCAGTCACCCCTGATCATAACAGAGGGGTCACCAGGCAAAATTTGAGTGAGCGGTATTGTGAGTTGGAGCCCGGGGTAGCAGCGTTGGGGAGCCATTTATCGGTGAGGCAGAATGGCAGTCGCCCCTCCCCCGCCCCATGCTTCACATCAACTCAAGCTAGGCTGTTCTCCCGGTTGGGGAAAGACTGTCCCTGGTTCCTGAGGGGAAGGCAGAGAACAGAAGCACATGAAGCCAGCTGCAGAGAGGCTGCTCCTCACACCAGCATCCAAGGGCTGGCAGTGCTGAAATGAGCCCCTGACAACCCAGCCTAGCAGGGAGCTGCAGTGTGCAGGGAGGGACTAGAAAAGGGGAGTCTGTGTCACTGTTGCCATTGCTGGGGTAGAGGTGCCCACCCTGAATGCTGCTGCCTGCTCCAGGCTGCGATGGCAACCCCCTATTGAGGACCTTGGGGCAGGGGAGGAGAGCAGGATGGGAAGGGGGACACAGTTGCACTGCACCAAAACCACAACTTTGACAAACGGTGGCCACCACGTTTGAACCAGAAAGATACAAATGATCTCACAGCCTTAAACACAAAGATTTCGAGATCCGACCCAGTCGAAATGTTGCCCAAGCAGGGACGCTGTGACTGAGATGAGTGTGAAATTTCTCCTATGGTACCTGAAGGCAAGAGCTGAAGTCCCATAAATAGAGGGTGAGTGGCTCACCCTGTAAATAAGGGGAACACTGAGACATGCATTAACAGAAATTGCCTTCTCCTTAATAAACTACCATAGGATGTGTAACCTATAACAGGCAAAGGAGACAGGTACAAATGATTCCATGGACTCTGATTTGTAAGTGGCTTTGTAATAGGTGCTATCTCCTCATCTGTTCAGTATTTTAATATAATTCATATGTGCCACTGCAATGTGGTACAACGATGCGTCTTTTAATAATTTACTGGAGAGAAGCAATTGCTATGAATCACATCATATTGTCGTTCTGAACGGCACGCCTTGCACACTCAAGGAAAGCGAGAAAGAGACTCGCTCGCCAGGCAGTTTCTTCATGAATCCCATTTACTTTCTCTCCTCTCATTCCAGTTGTTCTCACACTCCCTCAACACACACAACAGACTCAGGCAGAGGCCTGTGCCGGAGCTCTGGGGTTTCTCTTTTTATTCCGGTTGTAAAGGCTGACCGACAGCACGTTTGTGGGTGTTTCTGAAGAAGGCGTGCCAAAGGGAATTTGTCTGACTTGGACTATCTAAACGTCAGCTCCCAGAAATGAGAATGAAATTTTGATGATGTAGGCTGTTATGCTGAGAAAGGGGGATGGGAAGAGAGACAGAGACTCACATACTTGATAGCCTGGTGGTTAGGGCACTGACCTGTGGAAGACCCAAGCTCAAGTCCCAGCTATGTCCATACTACAGTTAGATACCTGCAGCTGGCCCATGCCAGCTGACTCAAGCTCGCAGGGCTGTTTAATTGTAATGTAGACTTTTTGCCTTGAGTTCTGGGACCCTCCCACCTCGCAGGGTCCTAGATCACACACTCTGGTCCGAACCTGCACACTGCACTTAAACAACCTCTTATCCCTTGGAGCCCGAGTCAGCTGGTACAGAGTAGCGGCAGGTTTTTAATTGCAATGTAGTCGTGCCCTCAGAATGATCTGGGATGAAAACCTCTGTTCTTAGCTAGGCTGAGCAAGGACTCGAATCTGGGACTCCTACATCCCAGGCCAGTTGCTCTGAAACAGAATTGTTATCCGCCAGTTAACTCTATTTCCTAGGGCTGTTATTCCGAGAGCCACCTCTTCATATTTTTTTAATTTTCTTTCTCTATTTCACGTTCAATCTTGTCTCTCCCTCTGACAATTCTGCCTGGCTGCTTTCCAGTGGGCCTGTCCAGTTTATCCTTGTACATGCAGATAATACAAAAGGATACAAAGAAGACTGCAAATGCAATTATAAAACTGTCTCTTCTGCCCAGGCACAGTTTTTAAACAGCAACCTCCCTTTCAGCACTGCTGGAAGAGAAAAAAAACGTAATCTAGAGCCCTTCTAAGCAATGTCATCATTTATTCTGGATGAAATGTCCTGCAGGAAGCTTTAATTAGACCACATGTATGATAAACGAACAGAGAAGGCTGAAGTAAAAAATAAACAAATAAAAAGGGTAACGGTGTGATTACTTCTACTTCTTAAAGCTGTAACTCTTGGAGGTGAGCCCAGTTTACACCTGGCTTGGGAGTTGGAAGTAGGGACATGTACGTGATGGTGGAAGATAGGTTAGCCTGGCTTGAGTTGGTTTGAAGCACAGCAGGGGTGGGACTGCCCTCTTCTCCTTCTCCTCCTAAATGGCTCCCCAGCATTGCTACGCTATGCTCGAAGCAACAATGCTACTCACTCAGATTTGGCATGGCTGCCCCTCCGAAGACAGGGGTTTTCAATGAAAAATTGGGGTTTCAGCTGAATGAAAATTTTCACAGAAAGTGTCTGCTTAGCACAGAAAATTTGACTTTTTGTTGGAAAACCAAAAAAAAAAGGGGGGGGGGTTGTTTTTTTTCAATTGAAAATGTTTGTGGGCCCACCTGCACAATTTTTCCTCCCAGATATTTTTAATATAATAATGCATGCACAGACACAAAACACATACATCTTTGAAAAGTGTATTCATATGCCCTTTAACTACCATAAATGCATAAAAGCAGGCTAAAGGTTTGTCCTAAGATTATCCCTGTGCATCCAGATTCAGTACCAGGAGCTAATGAGGAACAACACACAGACAGACACCCACTGTGTCCAATTCTGCATCCCATTTTCATGCAAAACTCTTCCTGACATTAGAGGAGTACTGTCAGCTCAAATTTGGACCCATATTCAGATTTTGAGAAAATATATTTTTAAACAAAATTTAAGACCAATAAAAATATTGCCATGTTTTCTTTTTAGGCCCTGTTACAAGAGAGCACATAAACACATGGTTCAAATGGATTTGAGGATGTGCTTAAAGTTAAGTATGTGTTATCTTGAACTGTGCATTTGAGATCTGTAGATGAAAATACCTCTCTCTCATACAGAAGTATTATTTTCTGGTCTAATCTGCATGCATATTTTTTATAATTGCAGGTGCAAGTTATTCACAAAAAAATATGTGCATTTTTGCACTTAGTTACATTCTTCCTAAAAAAAATGCAGGCCTATAATTCTTACTTTAACATTACAACATTTTACTTACATCTTGTGAACTCTTTCCAAATGTACATAAAGTTCCATATACAAACTAATTATACTGCAGGCCTTTCGTATTTCTCAAGGGCACTTTTCTGCGTGTGTGTTTTCATGGTTATATTTAAAAAGGAGTATATACAGGGAAAAAAGGCACATAAGCCCATACAGAAGAGAAGAAAATAGTTATAAGACCAATCTATCTAGCGTGATAGCAAGCACCATATACTAGCCACTGCTGGAGATAGGACAGAGGACTAGATAAATCATGTGTTTGATTAGGTATGGCAATTCCTACATTACTATGAAGAAAAGAAAGAAGATGGTGGTTCTGTGTGTCTCTTTTATGGTTTACCATGCAAATACATGCAAAAGGCAGAATATGGCCAAATTTTGCCAGCTACACCCTGCTGATTTCCTACAGGGGCAGAATTTAATCAGCATTGTAAAGTGAAGTTCTCTATTTAACCATACAACAAGTACAGCATGGTCAGCAGCTCCAAGCTTCCCACGCACACCTCCACTTACTTGTGTGCTTCAGCCCCATCCTGCTGTGATATCTAGCAATGAAAGGAGGAGTCCTGTCCCCATGTCCCATTCAGCCCTCAGCTTCTCTTGATTATACCCTTAATAAGGATGTTAATTAATCAGTATAAACAAGGATGCAAATTATTTGGAGGCACTAAACTGAGACCACCTACTCATTTTGCCTAGCTCATTATCAGCCATCAGAAGGTGGTGATTTTCAGCCACACTCAGTCTTGGACCCTTTTGGCCCGATGATGTAGAGATGAACGGCCTTAGGTCAGAGCCAATCCCCCTGAGCCAGGAAGCCTCTCAGGCTTTTTTAACAATCTCTATGAAGATTCCATCTCCTGTCTCTGTTTGTTCATTTGCAGGCACAGAGCTTTACCTTGTCAAAACCTCGCCTGGGTTTTCATTGGGTGATGTCCATTACGTTTTATGGGTCTCCTGCAGATAGGTTCCCAGGAACTAGTTTGCAAATGTAAGAAGTAAAATATTTCTTTCTTATACACATGCATTTTCATGTTATTCCATGTGCTGTCGAGATACTAAATATCCTTCCCGTCTAAATATTGTTCATGAGCCCATCATTAGTCTGGAAGTCTCCAGCAACTCCCTTTGACTTGAACAGGAGTTCAAGTTTTTTGGAGCCACTCAGAGCCTCTTAGGAACAGTCATACAAAAGCTTTTGAGTCTCAGGGTTTCTTTCTACCAAGGTTCCTTCAGGTGACAAAGCTGAGCTCATAATTGTGACTGAAGTTTAGGCAGTTGGCTGAGAGCAGAGTAAGCCAGAGCCTCATCTTAGACAAAGCTGGTCCCAAGACTCCCTGGAGATCAGCCCAGAAGCCATTCCTGAGGGAGTTGGATATAAGGGAAAGTGGGGAGAGAACAAGAGAAAAAATTACAAATAACCCAAAGTGGTAATTTCTCATGCAATTAACTAAAATAAATGAATCGCAATTAAAAATATCATGTTTAATCACGCTGTTATACAAAATACCAATTGAAATTTATTAAATATTTTGGATGTTTTTCTACATTTCATATATATTGTACTCTGTGCTGTAATTGAAGTCAACGTGCATATTTTTGATTACAAATATTTGCACTGTAAAAGTGATAAACAGAAGTATTTTTCAGTTCACCTCATACAAGTACTGTAGTGCAATCTCTTTGTTGTGAAAGTGCAATTTACAAATGTAGACTTTTTTTGTTATATACCTGCACTCAAAAACAAACCAGTGTAAAACTTCAGAGCCTCCAACTCCACTCAGTTCTACTTCTTTTTCAACCACTTGCTAAGACAAACAAGTTTGTTTACATTTACAGGAGATAATGATGCCAACTTCTCATTTACAATGTCACCAGAGAGTGAGAACAGGCATTTGCATGGCACTTTTGTAGCTGGCATTGCAAGGTATTTACATGACAGATATGCTAAGCATTCTTATGTCCCTTCATGCTTTGGCCACCATTCCAGAGGACATACTTCCATGCTGATGATGCTCATTAAAAAAATAATGTGTTAATTACATTTGTGATTGAACTCCTTGGGGAGAATTGTATGTCCCCTGCTCTGTTTTATCTGCATTCTGTCATATATTTTATGTTATAGCAATCTCAGATGATGAACCAGCACATGTTTATTTTAAGAACATTTTCACTGCAGATTTGACAAAACGCAAAGAAAGTATGTGAGATTTCTAAAGATAGCTATAGTACTCAACCTAAGGTTTAGAATCTGAAGTGCCTTCCAAAATCTGAGAGGGAGGCAGCGTGGAGGATGCTTTTAGAAGTCTTAAAAGAGCAACACTCTGATGTGAAAACTACAGATCCCGAACCACCAAAAAAAGAAAATCAGCCTGCTGGTGGCCTCTGACTCAGATGATGAAAATGAATATGTGTCGGTCCACTCTGCTTTGGACTGTTATCGAGCAGAACCCATCATCAGCATGGATGCATGTCCCTTGGAACGGTGGTTGAAGCGTGAAGGGACATATGAATCTTTAGCCCTCTGACACATAAATATCTTGCGACTCCAGCTACAACATTGTCATGTACACACCTGTTCTCACTTTCAGGTGAAATTGTAAACAAGAAGAAACGGGAAGCATTATCACCTGCAAATGTAAACAAACTTCTTTTTCTGAGTAATCAGCTGAACAAGAAATAGGACTGAGTGGACTTGCAGGCTCTAAAATTTTACATTGTTTTAGTTTTGAATGCAGGGGTTTTTTTTGGTTTTTTTTCATAATTCTACATTTGTAAGTTCAACTTCCATGATAAAGAGCTTGCACTACAGTACTTGTATTAGATGAATTGGAAAATACTATTCTTTTGTTTTTTACAGTGCAAATATTTGTAATAAAAAAGTGAGCACTGTATCCTTTGTATTCTGTGTTGTAACTGAAATCAATATATTTGAAAATGTAGAAAACATCCAAAAATATATAAACAAATGGTATTCTATAATTATTTAACAGTGCAATTCATCACAATTAATTTTTAAATCAATTGACAGCCCTTGAAATTTCCCCTCACACTTCAGCTTTTTAGACCTCTACTTGGCATTTTAGAAAGTGTGTGAACAACATGTAGTATAGCTGTTTCTTCCCTATTGGCTAACTCAGTCTATTAGTCACTGACCAGGTTTCCGTATTTAAAGAAAGGGTCTAAGTAGCAATATTTGGTTATGCACCTAGATTCTGGACACTTTGGGGTGTGTGGCTCTGTGTTTTGGGGCCATCTCTATACACAGATAAAAGCCGCTGGCAAAATGTGGATCCAGATTTCCAACACCCCCATAGTACAGGTATTTTCAGACCCCAGACTTGAACTTTTAACCATCTCTGCCATTTAACATACCAGTATAACATTGCCAACCTCAGCAACACCACCCAGGCCTTGTCAGTAAACACAGGGCCAAGCTTAAGCACAAATGCATGCATGGAACCCCATGCCTTTGCAGATCTCATTGAGCCTCATCACCCCTTAGCTTGAGAAGGACTGGAGTCAGAGTCCTCACTATTCTGAGGCCCCAGAGTAGCATCAATTACATATGTCCATTTCTTGCCTCCAGCAGCAGCTCCAGCAGGAGGGAGTGGGGAGGAGGGAAGGGACCTGTGATTTTTGGGAGACCCAGTGGTAGCTTCATTGCTCAGGGCCCAACAAATTGCAACACTACAGCTCAGATATGTATACTGATAGCTCTGCTTTCCATGACACAGCATTTTGAACAAGCAGGAACAACTGGAGAAAGGACAACAGGACTCTTATTCAGAGCTTCATTTGTAATGAAAGAGGTGCCAAGACTCAAGCAATTGTTTTACTTTCAAAACTGACGCAGCAAGTCCAGTGGTGCTGGGGCTATGAACTGCGTAAGCCTAGAGGTGCCAGGGCTTAGCCCTGGCAAGCCCTGGCACAAATTAAGCACTGCTTATTTCTCATGATCCCATCTCATCCTGTGGCTCTTCCATTCCACACATGAAGCTGTTATCTTCAGCAACAACATCATGTCTGGTTGCCATGGAAATGATTGTGATGTCACACGGGGAAAATTATGACTTCAGGTAGCAAACAGGCAGCAGGTGAGGAGGACTCTTACGAAGCCAGAATTTGGGTCACTTCAAATGTAATCCCATCCCTGTTCAGCAAAGCAGCTAAGCTTATGAGTAACTTTAAGCGTAGTTAAGTTTCATTGGCTTCAATGGGACTTAAGCACAAGCTTTTTAACCATATACTTAGGTGCTGAATGGGGTCCTCGTCTCTGCTTCTGTTGAAGTTAATGTGAGATATGTCATTGACTCTAATAGGAGAAAGATAGGATCCCAGGTCTTCATGCAATTATCCTGACCTACATAGAAAAGAGGAAGAGAAATTCAGAAAAGATCTGCTCTGTCAGCAGCAGAGTCAACTTCAGCTCATGTGCTTTTCAAAGGTTAACATTAATGTGGTGTATTAACATAAAGTTAACATACTGATGCTTCTGCTGGATATTCTATGCACTATCCATTCCTGCTGTACATTGATTTATGTCTGATAAACATAATACACACTGATGTAAGTAGGCAGAACCTGAAGGGAGGCAGGCTTATCAGCTGCAAACGTCTGGAAGAATCAGAAGTTGAAATCAAAGGATAATAATATCTACATTTTAAATGGACTTGGAATGTGCATTAAACCAGAGGAAATGTCAATCCAGTCACCTTCACACCGATAATTCATCACCATACAGCATCCTCAGACATTTTTATATTGGAAAAACAAATTCAGTACACAAGAAAGTTAATTAAATTAGATGGGAAATGCCAGGAGTACACTGATATATAGATATACCATTCCCTATATACTCATGAACTTCTATGTATCCACAACTACACTTTAGATGTATGATAAAACCCCCATACCTATTCTGCACAGACAAAAGGGGTCATTGATGTGTCTACACCTGACCTATAGATATATGAGATCCACCTACACTCAGTCTACTTCTCGGCTATACCTACAATCGTTCTACTGACACACTCAGATTGCAGAAGTATAGCAACTGTTCTATAGATAGATGACATTATTCACACCCCAGCCACAACCATCTCATCAACACAACAAGATCATAGGTGTATCAATGTGTACCGTGTTGTAGCAAGACAATATTCCATGTTAATCCACCTTATAACCACCCTGAAAAGACTCAACCACATGTACTGTACACGTACCCTGCAGAGACAATGGGAATAGGCACAAACCTATAATTACCTAGTAAAGACAATCAGCTCACACATACTCCCACCACCTGTGGTTCTAAATGAGGAAAAGTGTTAGTTACACTGTTGTATTTCTATAGCGTCTCTGGAGAAAAAACAGAGGGCGTAATGAGCTACCAAGCTTGTGATAAGCTTATATGAGGCAGAATTAAATGCACTTGCAATTTACCCCTACCACAGTTTCACCAATCTGTGAGGAGGAACACAGAGCGGGGGGCATAATTAAACTTTCTCACTTCCTCTTTAATTTGGAGACATGCACAGAGAGAGAGAGAGAGAGAGAGAGAGGTATTTATATGGTTTCACGCCAGCAGTCATTTACCTTCCTCAGATAGAAGAGAGGCTAGAAGAAACAGATGTAGAATTAGAAGAATAAAGACATGCTCTGGTGGCAAGAATTTGCATTATCATGATCCTGACAGAGCTGTGCAAACCTTGTGTAACGAAATCTAAAAGCAGCAGAACTGATGATAATTTGGGTATAGTTTTCCCTGGAGGTTTTATGATTTACTCTAAGTTCAAAGTGGAAGTCAGCCTTTATGAATTCATAGGAACAAACCCCAAAGCTGTCACATGATGATGGGAAAGAACCACAGAAAGACACTGTCTTTTATTACTGACCAACTAATTGTACTGGAAGAAAGACAGTTTTATGACTTTGCTGCAAACTCCACCATGAACCCAAACTGCTGTGTTTTTGCACGGGATTATTTAGGTGTCTCACCAATTGAGGAAGTTATCCAAACTCAGCGAGACAATGAGAACACCTTCCAAGGGACTCAGGGCTTGAAGTTAATGGGAGTCAGTGAGCTTTGGATTAGTCTCTAAATAACCACACATACAGACACACATATCTATTGAACCCCAAATCCTTTTTTCATGGCTCCCTTGTCCCTCATTATAATGATGGAGAAACAAGAAACACATGCCCATGCACACATGTGGAATCAGACCTAGAGAAATGCAAATCTCTAAAGAAAATATGTCTCAATCAGGAAGGAGAATCTTGGATGCATAGGTTAAATCTGAGCTCACTTCAAATAAGCTTTACAGACAACCCCTGAGTGAATTCTGGCTCTTCTATCTAACATATGTTTTGGGACACATTGGGATGAAGGGAGCTATAATTGCAAGATCATCAATATCACTGGGCCAAATTTTGAAGTCCACACTCAGTTTTTACTCAGTCCTTAGGCAAAACTGTCACAGACAACAGTAATATTTTGCCTGAGTAAGGAATGCAGAAGATTGAGACTTTGAGCCACTCCTTCTAAACTAAATGGTACTTTGCTTCATTTCCGTGAGTGTGCTTATATGTAGGTGGCAGTATGTGTGTGGTTATCTTTTCTCTTGGGAGATATGCTAGTCATCTTGGGCCAAATTTACAAAGGGATATAGGCACCCAGATACAAAGAGATGCCTAGTAGAATTTACAAAAGTGCCTAAGCAGGATAGACACCAAACTCCACTCAAAGTCATTAAGACTCCTAGCTAGGTTGCATAGATAGGCAGTGATAGACGATTGTTACCATTTGACAACTAGTTGGCACCCTCTGGTCCATTTTTCTCAGTCCTGGGGCAGGTTTCCAGATTACAAATGGCAACCTTATTACTGGATGACATTTGTATATAGTGCCATAGGCGCATAATTAGCTGGCTCTCTTGGTAGTTCTGATGGGCAAAAAGACTGATATATCTTAGGGTTGTATTCTGCTGCGCTTCACTGTAGGATCGGAGCACTTTCCACATAAAACAACAGTGGCAGCAAAGTCTCCAGTGCACTTCATGGAATTTCTGGCGCTCCTCCCTTTAATTAAAAACTCTATGTGGGGTAGGGATGCGGTTTTAAAAAATATTAATTTCTAAGATTAATTCATTTAAATTTTGTATTATTAATTAGGATGATTATTATTAGTATGGTTTAGTGGATTGGGTTTTTAGGTGGAAGGGGATGGCAATGTTGTGACTGTCATTCTAATGGCAGAATGGCCTTTTCGAAGAGGAAGGTTTTGCAGTGTTTCCATTAGCTGGTCAGACACTGGATTCTATCAGACAGGTATCCTCACACACCCTTCCCAGCAGGAATTCAGGCTTTAGCACAACTAGTCCAGTAGTTACCAGTCTGTATTCTCCTATGGGCCAGGGCAAAATTAAAGGCCAAACCCAGCTCACCTTGCTCAGGTGGGTAACAGCTTACAAGGACTAGGGATAGGTATGTTACTTCCTGTTCTAGGTGGAGCACAGCAAAGGGGATCATGTAAAGTGATAAGGTTTTACCTGAGCCTCAGTTTGTCAAGTGAATTTTTTGTGGGTTCAAACTGTGCCCCCCAAATGGGGAGCTGTGCCACTGCAAATGTATCCCTTGGCTTTAGTGCAAGAATACAGAAAGAGTTAATTTGTTGGTGCTCGACAACACCTTTCAATAATATTCACCTTACGTAGAAAAAAAAAGACATTTCCTTAATTCATAGAAAACAGGCTGTTCCAGGAGAGATGGTGTGTGTGTGTGTGTGTGTGTGTGTGTGAGAGAGAGAGAGGGAGCATTTATTTATTTATTTATTTATTTGTGTGGAGGCCTGCATTGCTCTCATATGCTGCATATTTTGTAGATACATAAGATTACTATGGCAATAAGGCACTGAAGTGATTGTTTAAAGAGAAATCGGCTCTCAGCCACTGCAGAGTTTGAACTGAACAAAAATAACCCAAAGCAGTGATGTAATAACCTTAAATGATCCACAGTTTTAAGCAGCTTAGACATAATGAAATTCTCTCAGCTTTTCACAAATGTTTTACATACGTGCAGATAATAATCACATTGCTGGATTGCCCCTGACAGAAGAGGACTGAAAACAACATTAGTCTCAAAAAGGGAACATGTCGTTTCCCTCATTCCTTTTATCTATCTGTCTAGCTCTTGTATGGTGCTCAATATCATAGTGTCTAAGTTCCTTCACAGCCCCAGAGCACCATGCATTTGTGGATCTATAAATATCTTCTATATGCTCATGGATATTGCCACTTTATATGAACCACTAGTCTGCTATAATGGGGTATTCTATTGCCTACAGTAGTCAAAGCTAGATGCTTCAGATTAGAGGAAGACATAACTTCAGTGTCTTTGTAAATTGGGTTTGCTAAGGAAGCGATTTTGGTATTCAGATTGTTAAGGCGGTTAGTCTCCTACGTATCTGATTTCTGAGCTTAGCTAGCCATGCTTTTCATACTGATTAGTTTAGCTGTGCTTATGGTCTTTGTAACTTTTTTTTTTCTGCAGAATTCTCTATGTTTTCTTACCCTGTGGCCAATGTACATTGCTTTTATTTGAGAAGCAAAAATGGATATGGTGGTTTTTAAGTTGAGGAAACCACTGTTAAGTGAGTGAGAGAGGAAACTGGTGTCTGGTCTGAATGGAAATGGAAGGAGGAAAGTAGTTGGCTTGGGGCGCGACAAGGGGGCTGGCTCTTGTCAATATGGACCTGGGAGAAGCTGAATGAACTTAGGGGTGGGGAATGAGATGCTTGATTACACCTGTCTTAGGCTTGCAAATTAATCATATAACCATAGGACCGGATGGGACTTCAAGTCCCCTGCACTCATGACAGAACTAAGTATTATCTCGATCATCCCTGACAGGTGTTTGTCTAACCTGCTCTTAAAAATCTCCAATGATGGAGATTTCACAACCTCCCTAGGCAATTGATTCCAGAGCTGAACTCCCTGACAGGAAGTTTTTCCTAATGTCCAATCTAAATTGCCTTTGCTGCTATTTAAGCTCATTGTTTCTTGTCCTATCTTCAGAGGTTAAGGAGAACAATTTTTCTCCCTCCTCCTTGTAACAACCTTTTATGTACTTGAAAACTGTTATCATGGCCCCTCTTTTTGACTTTTGCTGTGGATCATCTTATGGCTACACAGACACAGAGTAGAGACAGATCCATGCCTTGAAGTGCTTACAGTTGATGTACTTGAAGAGAATAAAGAGAAAGGTCTAACATGGAAGCATAATGACTGAGGTGGAATTTGACATGTCTTGGTAATTCCATGATTCCCTACCCTCCTTTTATTCCCCTCTTTCCCCTCCCCTTACTCTCCCATGCCATCTGTCATTGAACCACCCCATTCTTCTATAACAGTAGCTTTCCCAACACCTCTCATTTCCCTCTTCTCTTTCCCACTACAGTGTATAAAAGTCAAGGATTTTTTTTATTTTAGTCTTTTTTATTTTTAAGGACTAAGACACTTCCCTCTATAATATTTTGCAGCAGTGAGTTCCACAGGAACACTCCCAAGATATAGTGTGGCTTCAGATAGAGCGTTTCAGGTCCAAAGCATCTCATCTCTAGGTTTCCAAACCATATGCATGGGACAGGGGTACGGGAGAGAAGGCGGGTTGTTCTCCAGAATTCTTGACAGTAGATACAGAGTAGAGAGGAGGAAGAGGAAGAGATTTTCAAGATTTATTTTTAAGAAATGAGGAAGCTCCTTCTTTTGAGCTCCATGAACCATCTGCTGAGGACGCACAGGGTCTAAAGGGCATTTGAGCCTGCCTGAGAAGTTCATGTTCTCTCTGGAAGTTCAGCATTGTTTGGGCTGTGTGTGAGGTGGAGGGAGAGATTCCAAACTATCAGAACCAGAACTATATATATATATATACACATACACATACACCTGGCCAAATACCACCCTGGAATCAAAAGGGCTTACAGAATGAGTAAGCTGTAAATCTCAGATAGCGATGGACCCAAATCAGAACTCCAGTTCTGGTCAACTAGTGACCTTTGGATCCAAAGCTGGATCTGAACTTAGCAGCTAGGCCCCATCTTTAACCCTAGTCCACCTGCACTGATCCCTCAGTCTAGACTAGCCACGAGGAAAGTAGCTAGTAATAAATCTTTTGTTTGGAACCTCTACTCACCTGGGAAAGCAGGTGGTCAGGAAGAGCCTGGCTTTGGGCATCCAACCCTACAGTGTGATGGGGAGGAAGCATCCAAGTCCAGGTTCAGGCTCTTTAGCTTCACTGACCATTGTGGGCAGCAGCAGAATGTGGATATCTAGGGGTTCGTCCGTGCTCTAGTACCAAATAATTTCCAAGAGTCATTGGGGTCTGCTCCTGCTGCTGAGTTTACAGGGTCCTCAGCTTTGATGGGGTCTGAAGCATTGCCTGCCAGCCTGTTGCAATATACAGCCCGATGACTGAAAGGAAAAACACGGATGGCGGTGATGCATTCTTCTTCTAACAAAGAAAATAGTGCTGGAACTTGAAAGAGACTCTCCAGGACTGAACAATACATTGTCAGCCGATCCTGTGTGCACGACGGGTAATTAGTGACTTTGATACCTGTGGGGAGCAGGTCATGATTTTGCTGCCAGGAATTTCAGTGCAGCAGACACATCATTACAGTAGTCACTGCTATTTATTAATGCACCTCCGCAGTAAAATTTCATATCATTTTCTGGAAGAAAAACAAAAGCCGTACGTGGGTGAAGAGCTTTTTTTTTAATAGAGGAAAAGTAAAGCTGCTTAGTGTTTTTGTACAAAACACTGTCTCTCCTAAGGAGATGAAAATGAGAGGGGGGGACGAACCTGACAAATATCCACTGAAAACACTTCTTTAAACCAACAAGTCACATTGCCAATGTGACTAGATCAGTGAAAATCAATAGAAGGTGATGTTACTCTGAGATACACATATGTGCTTGCCCATCTGGCTTGTCAAATATAGGAACAATATGCTTTCCTCTTAAGAGACGGAGCATGCAGCAAAGAAGTTCTGCAAACCATGCTGGTATCTGAGAAGATGAAGAAAGAAAAACTTTAGAAGAGGATTCTTTAGGGGGATTTTATATCCTGGGAAAAGATGAGGAAGTGTTTTTGGATCAAATTCAGCAAAGCATTTAAGCACATGCTTAACTTTAACCATTAAAGCCAATGGCACTTAAAACACTTAAGCATGTGTTTTGCTGAGTTGTGACCTTTTTGCTGAGAGTCTTTGTCCATTGTTGTCTTCTGGAGTTTATGCTATATTCCCTGCAAGATTCCATTCAAGACTGCATGGTACAGGAGTTTCCAGGTGTACATATAATATCCATAGGTAAAGTCCCAAGCATATAACTCAGGGAACTTTTTATTGGGACATACTGTACTGTGTTAGGATCAGAGAGGCATTTATCAAGGATAATGAATAGGTGTTGAAGCCACCAAATGCTCATTAAGTCATTGAGTAGGAAGGCTGAGTCAGTTGAATATGTAACTCAATACAGTGCCTAATTCTGTATCTAATAATCACTTGCTTTCTTCAGTTTAAATAGAGTAGATACGGTATGAACCAAGTAATTTTCAAAAACTTGATGAGGAGGAGAAAAAAGTTTTACATTGAATTATTTATATACTTGCAATGGCTCACATACGCTAATTTTGTGAAATAGCTTCCTCTGGTGTTAGAAATATCTCTGGTGCTTTTTAGTGGATTCAGGGTACACGAAAGGCCAGTTTTTATTAAGCATGTCATTACCCTCTGGTAGCTGTGATGTGAAATGGAAATCTCAATCACATTCTCTGAGGCCAGCTTCAGGGAATATCAGCTCTACAATGAGCCCCTACCTATGAATTCATATAGCCCGCACTAGCATAGTGTCTGAACATGTCACCAACATCAATGGGTTTTATCTTCACATCACCCCTGTGAGGTAGGGAACATTATCTCCATTTTACAGATGGAGAACTGAGGCACAGGGGCAATTAGGTGACTTGTCCAAGGTCTCACAGTAGGCGGAGGTGGGAATGAATCCAGGGTCACCTGAGACCCAGTTCAGCAACCTAATTTCCTAAACCAAAGGTTCTCAACTGTTTCTAAACTGCAACCCACTCTTTCATTCAGGACCCACCCTTCACTCCCCCGGCTATGAAACTGGGATCCCTCTCCCATTCAGCGATATAGGAAGGGAAGGGAGACATGACTCCTGTTCATAACTCCGTGGTGTGTTGTGACCCTCAAGCTGAGAACTTCTGCACTAAGCCATCCTTCCTTCCCCTTATTAGCAGCCTGAGCAGAGAAGCTAAGAAGTCAATGGGCCATAGAGACCAGATTCTCCCTTTAGCCCTGGTATCCATTTGTAGCAAAGGTGAGGCACACTGGCAGGGGACAATGTCTGGGGTGGGAAACTTGATTGGCTGCCACCTGTGCTGTTCTGTGAATAAAGACTGTGGTCCATTGGGCAACACGTCCGGCACCTCTTGTCAGCTGTACATTTATTTTAAAGATGACAAGGCATCTCTTCTCAAAACTATTATTGTGCATTGTTACACCTTCAGTCTGCCTTTTCCTCCACTGCTTTCTTTAGTTATTGTTTATTCATAACACTTGAGACCCGAAGCTTTTCAAACAAATGTTCTCAATAATTACAGCCATCTCATTTGGAATTAACAAGCCATCTATTGTATCCCGATTTGTGATCAATGGAATGTTAAAAGAAGCCTTATTGAGTTTAATAAGTATATAAGTTGCCGGTTAATGAAGTGAAAATTATGTCACCAATAACTGTGTAATTACATTCTTATTAATGCATTCAAACATCTTGCAGCTTAATTGGCATTTAACAAGCTCATTACAGCAAGATAATTAGATAGCCATTAATTGGTAAAATACTGATTGACATGTAGTATGTTAATAGACGTGTAGCTTGCTATAGATGTCTCACTATATCCTAATTTAATGCTTTCATGCCTTTATCAATCAGAGGGTTTAAAATATACAAATTTAATGTATTATAAAGCGACTGTATATTTATTGGTGAAGTACTTTTGACAATCAGTGCGACTGTGGCTATTTTTTGTCTGCATGTTTATCTCACATTTCAATGCAAGCTCTTTTGAAATACTATAAAAAACACATGACTTTCTAGGACTTCACGGTTGTCTAGAAACTTTCTAGAACTTTCTAGGACTTCACGGTTGTCATTGAGAACTTCACAACAGTAACAAAGATAAAATCTGGATCCTCTTGTTCCGAAAGCAGAAGTCCCTACCGTATGAGCTAATGAAGAATCCCCAGTTGCTATCTGTAATATAAGGACTAGGATAAACAACTGAGCATTTTGAAGCATAGTTGTGCAATGATGCACAAACCTGCTAGCTAGCTCATTATAATAATTATGCCTCTCTATGGCAGGATCTTGTCAGAGTGAGAGCCAGAGATATCCTAAGGATGATCTGGACTTACATGCCATCTATTTGATATTAGGGCATGTGCTTAATATCTGTTTCTTAGTAGGAAGGATGTCACATGTTGAAAAAGATGGCTTAAAGATGTAATATTGTTATTAGTATTATCGTAGCAGCTGGAGACGTAAGCCTGAGATCAGTGCCCCATTGGTTTAGGCACTATACCAATTCATAGTCACAGTCTCTGCTCTGAAGAGCTTGCCATTTAAATGACATGACAGACAAAGGAGAGAGGGGGAAAAGGCACATTGCACACATGAAAGGCCACCCAGGTAAACTGCAAATGCTACAGTGCAAAAACTGACCCTCTTATGCCCTCCCATACCCAATATGCAGATACTACTGGAGTAACTGTAGGCTGAATTAAGGAAGCAAGCACATATACGTTTTGAAAATCAGGCTCTGAAAGTGCTAGATACAAGACATTTGGTGTCTACTGGAATAACTCTGCACTGCCAGGAACATGGACTACAAGATCTATGCCAGGGATACTCTGTTTTTTTTTGTCAAGGTCCAAAGTTCTTGGTTAAGGTATAGTCAAGGTCTAGACTCCAGAGAAAATAATTTAAAAACAACAATGATAATAAGTAAATAAAAAGATTTCGGGGTCTGTTCAAAAGCATCTGGCGGTCTGGGTTTTGCCTGTGGTCTACCTATTGACTACCCCTAATCTAAGTAGTCTGTTCTATCACTAGCTTCTCTGATTCTCTGAGAATGCAAAGAAATATATTACTCCTCCTCTGGTGGCTGTTAATTAGAGCTAGGCAGGAACCAGATTTTCATTTCACAGGAAATTCAGAGATTTAGAAATTCGTTTCATTCCAGAGAAGAAGAAAACCAGAAATTCTGAAGTTCGTTGAAATTGACTTGTTTTAGGCTTTTGACAGATCGGCATTTTCCCACTGAAGAACATTCCATCAGAAAATTTCTGACCAGCTCTAATTAACAATTATCAAAGGAGCATACTTGACTAATAGTTCTTCCTTAGGAAGTAGCCAGATATGTACCATGAAGCTTTCCTGGGATTAGTTTACACAAAGGCTATTCTGACGGTAATGGATGAGTTCATTGTGCGGAACAGAAAATCTAGATTAATCGTAACATCATATGGAAAACTGATTAGATCATTGTATATATTCCTCATCCAGCACAGGATTGTTCCCTATGGTGTATTAAGTTGCAATGATAATGTGTCACTGATTATAATGATGACATGAATATTATAAATGTTGATATTCTCAAGTTAGCACAGCAGGAAGAAGTTTCATTTAGAATTTTGCAACAAATACGTGACTTGTAACATTTTTGAATGATACTTTTTTTTAGAATGGGGAAAATAACTAAAATGATTGTTTAACTAAAAATAGCCATTTTGTGACCATGGAAATATGAAGTTCTGTTTTTTCTCAGGAGAGGTAGCCAAAAGATGTGCTGTATTTTACTTTCCTCTGGCATCATTGCTGGTGTAGCTAGCCTGATAAACTAGTCTTCAGTGGGGGAAAGTTTGTAAGGGCACTGTGGAGAAAGTTACATTCCTTCCAGGAATTGTGGTAAGAAATGAGATTAAAAGCCTTTGAAAATTTTACAGACAACTGTTTGCTCTGCAGTGACCTATGAATGGAACAACAGATGGTGCTAAGTGTCGGATGAGGTACATTGGCAGAGCTGTGGATTGGTAGACCCTGGGTCGAAATAACAAAATAGGCAATAGATCAGGACTGAGGCATCTTGGAGGAGCATTTCTGGAGCATCAGAAAGTAATTGTGCTGGGAGCTGCAGTGCAGGATTGAGGGGCAGTGGTGCAACTTGGTTTGAATCCAGGACAAGACTAGGAGGTATGGATGCAGAGATGACACGCAATTGTTAATAATGGGGGCACAATTTAAAGGTTCTGGTAGTATGCAGTACAGTTCAGGGCAGGGCTTATAAACCCTGACAGAAATCTGGTGGGGGGGGGCATGTGACCCTGCACCCCTCTCATGCATCACCTCTGCGTGGGGACCCAGCACTGCACTAGTCATGAATAGGGCTGTGCCTCTGGATTGAGATACAATGGCAGAGCCATACGGAGATCAGCAGGGGTGATGCAAGATGGCAGAACCATAAGGCAGTTCAAGAGTGGAATAGCAGTGCGTACTCTGGGTCCCACATGACCTGCACTGGCGGAGCTGCATAAGGGCCTAGGGTTGGAAAGAAGAGAAGGGAATGTTGCAGGTCAGGACTGAGCTGTACTGGAAGGAGCATGGCGAAGGAAGCCTTTCCGTCTCACATGTCAATGATGAAAACCAAAAGAAAACATTTGTATAAAACAGGGATAGGCGACCTATGTCACGCATGCCAAAGGCGGCACGTGAGCTGATTTTCAGGGACACTCACACTGCCCGGGTCCTGGCCACCGCTCTGGGGGGCTCTGAATTTTAATTTAATTTTAAATGAAGCTTCTTAAATATTTTAAAACCTTATTTACTTTACATACAACAATAGTTTATTTATACATTATAGACTTATAGAAAGAGACCTTCTAAAAACATTAAAACATACTGCTCACATGCAAAACCTTAAATCAGAGTGAGTGAATAAATAAAGACTTGGCATACCACTTCTGAAAGGTCGCTGACCCCTGGTATAAAAAGTGAGAGGAGAGGTGTAATACAGTCAAAAAGGAAACTATTTCAGTACAGAGTAGATAAGCTCATGAGATAAACTTGCACATATCTCATAGATCCCAGGGAAACCCCTTTAAGATAATGGGAACTCATGAAGATGAGCATGGGAGGTGACTGAAGCCCATGTGTAATACTACCTGTGCTTTCCTTCCCACTTGAATTGGCATTAGCAGCAGAGATCAGGTAGGCTGCTCCTGAAATCATATGCTTCCATGCTCTGATTCCCACATGGGATCAGGACAGAGATCAGATTAAGCTTGTTTGTGTGTTAAATGTTAGGAAAAAATGACTTATTCCAATACAGTGCAAGCAACAAAAATGTGCTCCACCTAACAATCAACCCTTGTGCGGGTCAGGAATGAAAGCGAGGGTGAATTCTGATCACAGAAACCTCCTTTCCCTAGCCCCACTGCATTTCCACTGTTTTGACTTGCCTTCCACCTAGCAACAATAAAAAGGAAAGGAGAAGGAGGGGAAAAAAACCCAAAAGCTCCTAGCAAAATGCCAGGGTTTTAAATTAAATTTAAAACAGTTTAATTGCCTAATTGCTCAGCTATTTTGTGCAGTTTATTAACAGAAGCAATTCTTCGGCAGTCATGCCAGCATAGCAGAAAATTGGCATTTGAGCCAGCGGGAATTAAAGAGGCAGAATGCGGAATTAAAACAAAAAGAATGCCTCGAACCTAGTGGAACAGACATTTGAGGTTTTCGTCTCATTTTTATCTCTTTCCCTAATCTGCCGTAGGAAGATCAAGCTCGGGTTTTGCTTTTTAATGCAGGAATGACAGTTGCTCATCAGGAATGTCTCTGCATTTGGAAATGTACTAGATTTCCTAAGAAATGAATGTCTGAGCAAGCAGCGCATTTACAAAGAAATAAAATGTATTTCTTGCCAATAATATTGGCATCTTTTAAAAGAGTTAATTTGATGACTTTCTGAATAATAAACCTTGCTGATAAATATGTATGTGTATTCAAACAAAACTAACAAATCATCCATGTAAATAAATGCATGTACTGACTGAATAGAAGAGATTAATATTCAACTGTACTATATCACATTTATCATGTGGTCTTTCCCTACCACAGAGAGAGACAGAGAGGGGTATGTGGGGATGGGGTGAGGGAAAGGCAGTTATAATGTAAACTAAATAATCCAATATTTATTGCCTGTAATGGAGAAATTCAATTAGCCAGGAATGCTACTGCTATAATCTTATGGGCTACATCCAACCTTTCCATTCTCAATGCTTTCTATAATATAAATTGGCAGGTAGCTATAAGCATATGCCCCCCCTCAGTCCTTCAGTGTGCAGTCACTGGGAGAATCCCACCAGGTGTTATACACCGGCAGTAGAGCTGGCCTATCAGAGAAGTAAGAGGAGAATCAAACTCCTTTGATATCAGTGAATGTTCACCTTTGAATTATGGGGTGGGTATTGTGTTTATTTATCTTCTTCAGAGAGCATTTCTACATGGTCAGAAGACTCTACAATCTAATCGCAGAGCATGAAAAAAATTAAAGACTTTGGGTGAAATTAAGGCTTTGTTTAAATCAATGGGAGTTTTGCTGCTGACTTCAATAGGGGTCAGGATTGTACCCCTCATTAATAAAAGATGTATGCCTAATTTCTGCATGCATATGAAAACTAGGTTACTTATTGTGCATGATTAATTGGATTCATTTGCACATGTTGTACCTGTAGTACATGCAGCAATTGCAAGTAAAAATTAGGACACAAAGTAGGGCACCTAATTAAAAAAAATAAACGGGCCCTAAACTTTATGATGTATTTTCAAAACAACTCAAAGTTTCCTAGAAACACTCCTAGAAATTGCAGTCCCATCCTTCCCACAGCACGGGAGCACTGCGGCAGAACAGACTGTTCAGGAGCAGGTTTTTTCACAATGCAAAACGCTTGCCCACGCAGAACTTTTGTTTGCATGAGTGCCCAGCTCAAGGAGCCCCTATAAAATGAGTTCATGACCTCTGCCCAGTATGTAGCAGGCAGGGAGGTTTCATCTCTGACTCAAAAGCATCATCACAACTATCACTAATTAGCATGCTTATTGTCAGTCTCAGAGAGAGGTTAAGAATGAAGGAACCCAGGAAGAGAACTATCCACTCTGTCTGGATTAAGGCACTTAAATAAGGTAGTGAGTGAAAGCTAGTGCTTTCAGTGCCCATGCTGTACCAGTAGATCAATAAAAGAACTCCCATTTAGGGTTATCCATCTGCCACCTAGGCAGATACATAAAGACATACACAAGTGGTAAATGATCAACGTGATACTGTATGTGGGGAAATGAGAACACAGCTCTTGCAAGCATTAATGTGAGCTCTGGATATAATTCTCTATGTATAGCACAATCATTACATGCCAGTGTGCTAACGATCACTGGTGCAGTAGCTACTGTATTTGCGAATGGGAGGAATGATACAGCCTTGGTTGGCTGAAGGTTTCTATTTCATAGCATAGTCTAGTGGGCACCATCCTTGACTGAAGAACCAGAGACCTAGATTCTATTCCCATCTCTGCCACTGACCTGCTGTGAGATCTTTGGTCTCTCTGTGCCTCAGTTTTCCCATCTGTAAAAAGGAGATGACACCACTTATCAGCGATGCACCTTGGGACCTGCGGAATGAAAGTATTTGATGAGAGCGAAGTATCATTAGCAGTGATGGTCAGAAAATTCGGACTTTCACTCAAAAATCTTAAACTCACAAACTGGGCATTTTTGAAGAAATACTTTTGACTCTCATGTTTTGGATTTGAAAAACTGGAATGGTTTGCAGAAAAACCAGACAGTGTCTGTGGAAGTTTTGTTTAGTCAGTAGCTGAATTTTCAGTTTAAATAAAGTTTTGATGGAAAATTTTCAACCAGCCAGAGCTATTCATCAGCTTCTGTTTGAAGCAGTAAACAAAACATGCCTCCTCTTTTGACTAAATTCTCTAAACCAGCACTGTCATTAAATGATGTAGTAATGCTGCCACTTTCAGTATTGCACTGTAAACTCATAGCAAATCACCAAAGATAGTGATCAGTTTTCCATGTCTCAGGTAAGGGACATCATGCGGCCCTAGTAACTTTCAAAGCAATTGGCTGGGATGTCAAGATTGAGGACAAGGGTAAGTCCTACCTTGTAGCACTCACCTACCCACTGTCTGTGTGTAAATACATGAGATGGGGAACTCATGTCTTTGAAGAAAGGACACTAGTAATTTCTCTAGCGTCCTGGCCTCTGGTCTCAAAAAATCATCAAGTAAACCTTGTGATTTTCTTGTTTCGTCTGACATACAAAGATCACTGTACATCTACTGTCTGTAAAGCTTCCTGTTAATCTCACTATACAAAGTAAATCCATTTTTGGCCTTGTCTTCACTGTTAATGAAAGTTGCTTTTTTACTTTGAGGTAACTAAGGGACATGCGTTATCTTGAGTTAAAAACCTCAGTGAAGAAAAGCACTTTAGTTTTACCATACATAAAATAGGCTAGCTAAGCCCTAGGTGGAATATAGTTACTTTGATATAAAAAACACACTTTTTAAAATAGTGAAAACAAATCCCAATATTGTATTTCTTGAGCTCCTAATACAGGGGTTCTCAAACTGGGGACTGGGATCCCTCGGGTGGGAGGTCACAAAGTTATTACAAGGGGGAGGGGGTCGCTAGCTGTCAGCCTCCACCCCAAACCCTGCTTTGCCTCCAGCATTTATGATGGTGATAAAAAAAAGTGTTTTTAATGTATAAGGGGGTTACACACAGAGGCTTGCAGTGTGAAGGGGGTCACCAGTACAAAAAGTCTGAGAACCCCTGTCCTAATACTAGCCTATCCTCGCCATAGTGCTGCTGCTCTCAGTGCAACATTCCCTTGCTTTACAAATATAGTTACTTGTTTCAGTGACAAATGAAATTTGCTATGGAGACTGACCACCACATTTGGCCAGGGTCACTAGTATCTTTGCTTAGACTCTTCTGCCTATTGCCACTGCTGTGTTCTGAATACACTGTACTCCTTGTTCTCAAACTTCACAGAAAGAGATAAAGCAGAAGATTGGCCACTGATGCTCAGTGTGTGCTGGGATTGTTAGCTCTTGGCTTAGGAACTCATGAAATAATACCTTGATGCACCTCAGAAGGAAGAGTTTGCACTACTGGGATATGTGACCTACTTTTAGCTCTTTTTTATTATGTAATACGGGTATGGAGCTTGGCAACCATAGTCTGATGGTGACATGCACTTCAGCAGCTGACTCCCAGATGAGGGCAGTAAAACTTGGTCAAGAGGCTGAAGAGTTCCTAGCCATTAAATCTAGATCTCTGCTTTCAGAGACCATATGTCATAACCGGGACAAAGATGGTCACACCTAGTGGTCAGGCAGGGTTAGGTTACTGGTAGGTCAGAGTCCAAGACAGGATAGAAGGCAAATCGAGAATCAGGCAACAGGAGTGTAGCCAGTTAGTTCATTTTGCCATTCATTTGTTGTGTGACATTATGATTAACTAATATGTCATATCGTAATCACTCTATGTGGAATAGAGTTAAATTGTAGGATTATAGAAGTGTAAGATTGATCAGTAGTCAGAAGGGATAAGTATGCCTTAAGTAAGTAGTGCTGAAATGCAAAGCCGACAGGCTGAGGCCTGTAAAATATCAGCTTAGACATACTAGGCCATAGGCTTAAGAAATGCTTGACATAAGTAAGTGACCAAAGAATGTCTCAATGCCACAAAATTACCAAAAAAAAAAATGTGCCAATGGGTGGCATTGCAAAATATTAACCCTAAGAGTGGCACCTTAAAGACTAACAGATTTATTTGGGCATACACTTTCATGGGTAAAAAACCCACTTCTTCAGATGCATGGAGTGAAAATTACAAATATAGGCATAAATATATATTGGCTCCTGAAGAGAAGGAAGTAACCTTACAATTGGAGAACCAATGTTGAAGGCCATTTCAGTCAGGGTGGTTGTGGTCCATTCTCAATAATTGATGAGGAGGTGTCAATATCAAGAGAGGGAAAATTGCTTTTGTAGTGAGCCAACCACTCCTAGTCCCTGGGATTCAAGCCCAAATTGATGGCATTAAGTTTGCAAATGAAGAGTATTTCTGCAGTTTCTCTTTGAAGTCTGTTTTTGAAACTTTTTTGCTGAAGAATGGCTACTTTAAAATCAGTTATTGAGTGTCCAGGGAGATAGAAGTGTTCTCCTACTGACTTTTGTATATTACCATTCCTGATGTCTGATTTGTGTCCATTTATCCTTTTACATGGAGATTGTCCAGTTTGGCCAATGTACAATGCAGAGGAGCATTGCTGGCATATATCACATTAGTAGACGTGCAGGTGAATGAGCTCTGTCGGTGTGGCTGGTATAGTTGGATCCTATGATGGTGTCGCTAGAGTAAATAAGGGTACAGAGAAGGCAACGGGGTTTGTTACAGGGATTGGTTCGTTGGTTAGTGTTTCTGTGGTGTGGTACCCACTAGTCACATTGTTTTAACATGTGCCCTAACCACAGGGTATATGTTGTGCGTAAGTACTAATGAGAATAAAAAGAACTATAACCAACCTATGAAAAACAGGGTACCGCAATATTCTTGGGGATAACAATATTATTAAGGAAAAATGTAGAGTGTTAGGTTTAGTCAGAATCACAAGATAAAAGAGGGTTCCTAGACTGGGTAAAATGAGTTCCCTACAGGAAAACTCCAGCAGGAGCCATCCCTCTAAGGATGATCAATTGGCAAGGTATCCATCAAACCTTAAAAATATCATTAAGGATGTGAGTATATCTATAGCTGTAACTTGTGCATAGGTCTTTATAGGATTTCTATATTCATGGGTAATCATAACCTTAATTATAACTTGAATAGTTAATAAAACAGACTAGACCTTGTACTCATAAATGTATGTCTAGTGTTCTTTTTGTGTTCCTAGATACTCTAAGGCCACGTCTACACTAGCACTTATGTTGCCAAAACTTTTGTCACTCAGTGGTGTGAAAAAACACCTCCCTGCGTGACGCAAGTTTTGCCGGCACAAGCGCTTGTGTGTACAGCTAAGTGTAGACATGGCCTAAATCTGAAGCAAATAGCAGAGTGACTTTCACTCTGTTGAGTTTGAAACTGTAGCCACCAGAGCTGAACTGACAATGGTGTTCTACAACATTACAAAATTCACCATAAATAAAATAAAAGACTACTGGCGGCAGGCAGGGGCAGGTTACTAAGTGATCAGGGTTGCGCACCAAGTTACAGACAGCAATTAAATAGCAAAGCTGAAGACAAACTAGGATCAGAAGCCAGAGTGTAGGATCCATCACAAACAGTGTCTGGAACACAGGCAGCATATCATTGTTCAGACAGCTCTCTTTCATGGCTTCCTGGTTTAAGTACTGGTATCGGCCAATCAGGGGGCTGTGAGGGACCACCATTCAGGTTCTGCTGGGTGGTACTTCCTTGCCGAACTCAGCCTTACAGGATTGTCCTGTAGGCACTCTGCTTAAGCCTCTTGTCGCAATGAGGTGCTCTCAGTAGGCCTGAACCCCCACAGTCCCAAGTTCTAGACTTGCAGGTTCTGATAATGTATGCCTTTCAAAGAAATTAAATGCTCACCTCTCACTGAATCTTCAGAGGCTTTGGGCACCTGGTGCTTTTGAAAATCCCAGCTTATAGTTCATGAGATGAGAAGTGATCCGTGTATGGATCAATACCAGGTGTTGCATCTCCTGTCAGACAATTCAAAAGATTTCTAGCTCAGCTGAATCAACCCCACTCACTTTCTGTTTGGCATTAATGCTCCCATGTGCATCAGTGGGGGTTCCCATTCTATCTCCTAGAAGACCATGACCATCTGTGCCACTGTGACCACTGCACAGACAGGAGTCTGTACCCCCACATACACCTCTGAAGTCCTTCCATTCCCTTTATTTAGAGAGTCAGATTTCTTTCTTGGAGGTAACTTGGGTGACATTTCCCTGGACAATATGACCTGCAACTGCGAACTCCATGTAACCCCATTTGCTCCACTTTTGGCACCTACACATTTCAAGCTAAATCCATCTACCTCTCATGCATTCTATATACAGGGAAAAGCACGTCATGCTGCCATACCACCCAAGGGAAAAATGCAGCAAAGTGTATTGTCACTGACAAAGCCAACAGAGTAACAGCAGAAGAGAGACTATTATGATCTTTCCTGTGGGGCACAGAAAAAGAAGAGTTTTGCACCTGTTTATTGTGCCAGAGGAGCACTCCTATCTGTGTGTGATATAGCGGCAGAGACATGCCGGGGAAATAGTTTATCTGTGCACTAGAACAATCCGACCTGATCTAGCATTGTCGTGTCCCTGCTTGCTATAACTCACAGATCCAGAGCCCGTAAAACACTGGAGCTGAATTTGGGTAGTTCCTTCTCCCTAACTGGGCACTGCTGTAAATCTGCTCTAAAAAGTCCTTTCTTCTGGCTTTTGTTCCACTGTATTTTCTGAGCACACTCCGAGGGAGTCTGTTTTACATTGCCTCGCTGGACTACCTTCCTCATATAGTCACAGCGGAGATGCCGTAAGAGTACAGAGGAGGTAATAAAGATCTGCCCCACTAAGGGCCAGTAAGATGGCATCTTTTGCTGCTTATTCAGACTTAATCTCTGTGGGTACAAAGAGGAAGCACAGCATAAATCTACAGCAAATCTCACTGGAGCCCTCTAACCATAACACACAAGACAGGTCAGGGAAGTGAGATTTGGTTCTAGATCAGAATCAGAACTAGGATTGTGCTTCCAGGCTGATCCAGAGCAAAGGTTCTGGTTCAGATTTGACAGCCAATTCTCTTCAGCTGGTCTGTTGATGTTTCCACCAACTTTCATATCCAAAGTGGATCTGGAAAATAGGGTCCCTTCCTATTTTGGTTCCAATTTAAGAACCAAAACAATAAGTGACACATTGAGATCTGGAGGTTCAAGTTCCCCTTTTGTGCTGTAGTACAGATTAGAGGCTGTGCTCAGTGTACATCTCTGATGATCGTTATGTCCACTAGCTGTGAAACTGACTTAATGTCTGTAAACGTCACTGGTCATTGAAATTAATTGGGAAAAAACAAACCCACTCCCATCACTGCCAATGTAACTTAAAATAACTGTTGTATCCCAAGAGGATTTTTCAATATTGAGCCAATTTCCTAAATTGTAACATTTCCCTTGTGTTTTTCAAATAAAAATCAAAGAGTTAATATGACAGCCTGATTATTAATACAATTTGATTCCTATTGAGAAGAACACAGGTGAGGACTCCGCATGCAAGCCATGTACAATTTCTTCAGAAAAAATTATAATTTATTTTAACAGAAATGCTTTCTTTGGCTAATCCCCATCTCCAGGCTGTTCTGCCCAAATGGTTTTTCTGAGACGGCTAGACTATGATCCAAATCTGATAGGAAGCCTTATTTTGCACCAAGTAATTGCATTAATTGGTACAGCCAATGATCAATGTTAATTAAAAAAAACTACAAAGGCTTAGCATTCCAAAGCTATCTAGGAAAGTATTTGAATATCAAGGCTGATTTAGACATACAATTAACCCTTCAGTCTGTAGCTTAGACAAATAACCTCACTTCTCACCACACACAAACACCAGTCCCATTCATTTCAACTGGGATTGTTACTGGAACATAAAAAAAGAAAACTGAAAGCTCTGAAGTTCGCTAATTCCCTCTTTCTCCTCCCTTCCACTACTGAGATTACAGAGAAGGGATTGTGTCAGATATACTTGTTCTACTCTAACAGATAATTCTTGCTCATTCTAGAGAAAAAAGCAAACAAGCCAGAAAGGAAGGTCCCGCTAACAAGTCACATGGGAGGACTTTTTCGGGGCCCCAGCTCTAGTGGACAGCAGTACTTTGTGCATGTCAGAAAAAGCATGTTTGTACCCAGTAATACATTATTCAACCCTATTTTTTCTTGAATCACAAGACTGGATTCTGCCCATATCACTGCAAAGCCAGATATCTTATACAGAGATTAGTTTGGCAAGGCTAGATTGGGATACTCTTACTCATGTTGACTAATGTCTGACTTGATGAATAGGCTTCACTGAATTCAATGCACTATTTATTTGTAAGTGGCACCTAAAGGCCCCAACTGAGATCAGTGCTTCACTGTTCTAGGCACTCTCCAAACAGAGGAAGAGACATTGCCTGCCTGTGGTGTTTTAGATGCTGCTTGTAATTATTAGAACTGGGAGTCTGTAGGACAGGAAACAGGAAGGAGGGGGGAGGAGTTGAGCCAAGTCTGAGTTAGAGCTACAGAGGGGTGCAGCAGCTTTGTAAGAGGTTTCACTATTGTTAAATAAAGTCTGTTAAAGTTTGTTAATACCTTGCCTTCTTGATACAACACTGCCCTAAACAGCTTCCAATCTAAACAGACAAGGATTGGAGGGGAAACAGACCTGGGGAGGTGAAATGATTGGCTAGCGTCACACAGGGAAGTCACTGGCAGAAGCAGGACCCTTCCAGTGAATCATTCATAAAGTAGAATGCTACTTAACTCAGGTGAGGATGTTGGAATCTGCCCAAGCGCTTAGCTACCAAGATGCCTTAAACAGGTGGTTAAACGGATGAGCTTCACTACATAAAGAAAATAACTTGCTGAAACTTTCTTTTGACACAAGATTGTTTGAGTCAGCCATTCTTCTCCCACTTTTACAACCTTTTTACACTGGTGTAAATCCATTGCCTATAGTGTCACAAAGTGAAAGCTGAATCAGGCTCAATATTTTACAGACAACCAGAAAGAGGCATTTAGTAGGAGCTAAACAGTGCGTTTCCCTGCAGACATGCAGATTAACTGTTTGACCTAGTTCCAAATGCAAAAAGTGTTTGTGGCAGAGGCTCATCACAAAAGGCTGCCAAAATATTCTGCCAGAGAGCAATAAACTCAATTTACACTATAACTTAACACTTCCCTAGCCTCTACCTCTCTGCCAAGTATGACCGCATAACATGCAGTAACCTGCACTTCATTAAAGCAAAGAATCCCAAAGTTTCCCCTTCAGAACATTTCCTTGCAAGATCAACTTGCTTGTCAGTGTTTATGGAAAGTGCTGGAAGGCATCATCAAGAATAGGATTCTGTCCATATCTACCAGTGCACCTAATGCCAGCATTAGATTCTGTGAACCTCAAACTTTTTAGAGGGAAGAAGGGAACTTTTTTCCTGTTGCCCAGCCCATGGTCGGTTTTATGCCCTGAAGCTTGAAGATTAATAGCCTTTAGCATTTCTTCCTAGCTAGCATAAATGCAATATACCATTCTGAGCTGTAAAGTTAAAATATTAACAGTTATATTACCTTTTATTGTTACATTATCCATACTTTAAATCTGATATAACTGATGCTTTTGAGTAGCATATTTTGCTAAAATCCTGAAAAGTCAAGCCAGCAATTCCCATTAAGGAAGCAAAACAGATGTCCAGGAGACACAACTATGAGCAGCTTATGGACTTTGTTCAATAGCTATTAGAACTTTGCTCAGTCTTCACCACTTACTCTGTTTAAATGACCTCCAAACTTTGCTTAGGTCATCAAAAGCTCCAGAGCCAGCACTGCTCAAAAGATATTTAACATGAAGGGAAACAGGTTCAAATGGACTGAAAAAGTAGAGGATCAGCAAATTGGAGCAAAGCACTAAATCTGCCTTATGTTTCCAGAATAACGAATGGATTGTTACTATATCAGTTCCGCACATATATATGCAGTATCATGCTGTATTGGATTGAAAATGTACAAATAGATTATGTCTCCAGCCATCCCCAGAGGGGATGAGCTAGTGCTGTGACCCCCACATTTAAAACAGAAATTCTGTAACAGCATAAGTTCATCTCCAGACATTTCTGAGACCTCTCCTCATTCTTCTGGCTGGTAAACTTAGTTATGTGTGTGGGGGCTCTCATCTGAGCACTTAACAACTAATGCCCTTTCTGCGCTGCACAGACTAAGAAGCCCTGTATCTAAAAAGAGGGTTTTACTGGTGTCTTTGGCCAAAATTACTCTCCCCTGCCCAAAGCTGTGCAGTATTCCAGCTGTCACTGCCGCTCTCCAGTCCCAGCACTATCGGAGCTGCTGGAGTGGGTGAACTGATCGCTGCAATAAGTGTACAGCCTACAAAGTGCTTTGGAGTGAAAGGCATGCTCTGTATTTAAGTTATTATTTTGTGATAACCAAATCACAGAGAATGGTTCAACAAACCGTTCAAGGATAATCCAACCCAACAAGAAAATAGAACTCTGCTCTGGAAATGAGAAACAAACCTTCTGGTTTGTATATCTGGAGCTATGCCCCACAAGTTAACTCTGTGGGGAATATTTTAATAGTTCCCAGATGGGCAAATGTAGAATTTTTCTGAAACAATTCACCCACACCTTAATGTCTATGCTTTTATTTCCTGCTATCCACTCAGAGCAGCAAATGTGATGGCAATAGAGTTGGTAATGTGACCAGAGCTTACCCAACCAAGGGCATCTCACAGATCTGGCTCTCCTTAATTTAACAATAAATAAATTAATTATTAACTCAAAATGGTCACCTGGGAATTTAAAACCCCAACATAATACAATAGTCCTTCGCTGATCCAACTAAAACACCGCCCGAGTTAGGCCCCTGACAAGGCAAAGTTTCTTGGGTTAAGAGAGGGATACCTTTCCCTGACAGACCCCTGTCCAGAACTGGCTCCTAAGTGAAGCAGACAGTCCTTTTCATCTGACTTGCTGGGTTCTGACTGGCCTCTGCCTGCTCCTGTACCTTCTAGCTGCTGGAGGACCAAGCCTTGCCGGATCTGCCAGAAGTTGATCCTGGGAGGCCTTTCTAGGCAATCCCTTGGGGTCATTCTCACTGTTCTTCTCTTCCAAAAGGAAGTGGGGCCTCTGGTAGAGAGCTGCAAATGCCTGGGGACTCCCCATCACAATGACCAAGCCCTTTCACCTCTGGATCACAGGTTTGAACTCAGCCAGCAGGGTAATGACCACAAGTGACCACTGCCACCTTGAAAACTCTTTGGTGACCTGTGTGGAATTGGCTGATGGTCTCAGCCCAGTTCCGAATGGAGAATTTCCCGTAAGACAGGAACCTTCATCAGGCATTTGTTGGGCCCCTTCTTGGCTTTCTCAGCAGACAGGCTGAGGACTGAATAGGCCGTGGAGATTGAGCCCCCCTCTTGCCCCTATAATTAAGACAGGCTTTTTAGGGCCAGTGTCCAAGCAACTCAAATTTCTGCACTGATCCTGCTATGTAGATTCCTAAAGAGGCTTCATCTTGGTGGTTTGTCAATCTGGCATCCTTCTCTAGCATAACATTCACTTTTAAAGGGTGCGAATAAACACAGTTAAAATCTACTAAGCAACATCTCCCTCCTCTCCTCCTCACCCTCTCCCCTTCCTAGGAGGAACAGCAATACACATTATGAACCAGGCTGAAATGAAAATAATGAAACCCCTCTCCTACCAGCCATAGTGGGCCTGGGCTTCTGCTCTAACATTATACAGTCAGAATCAACAGGACTAAAGCTATCTACAAGAGGGACTCTCAGGGGCATCTTAAATACTCCTAATGTAACTAAATCTTGGAGTTTCTTTCAAGTGCCAGCAAATGGGACTGCAGATCTGTCCTATCCATTCAATACAGTCCATGCAGAGAGCTCCATACTGGGCCCCCTGCTTGTTGCCAAAGAAAAATTAGCAATGGAAAAAGAGCCTTCATAATACAGGAAATGCACTGACTGCAGCAACTGGAACATGTTCCCTGCTTTGTGCCTGGCACACAGCCTCTGCCTTCGGAAAGCTTTTTAAGATGTAAACATCTGGAGTTCATGGCACTGGGGTGCACCTACAGGGGGAAAATATCCCTATATATTTCCCATACAATTATTTTTTTTTAATTAAAACTGTTTTACGAGTGAATTTAGTGCTCCTAAGAGAGAGGAGACTAATAGCTTAGATTTCAGCCAGGCACCACTTGGGCAGATGTTTTACAGAATTTCCCACAGAGATCTGCCATGGTACTTCATTCCCAATCTGTAACCCCCCTCTTATTTCAGCCCTGGCACTGGGACACAGCTCTGCCAGGACTCCTCAGTCCTGCCTTTCAACAACCTCCATTACTCCAGCCCTGAGCCCACAAGCAACCCTGCGCTCCTGCTATTCTGGGCCTGTGGCCTGTCCTGAGCAGGAACTGCCAATCATGCTGCGTTGTGCAGAGGGTATGGTATGCTAGGCACAGTGATAGGGATTAGGCTGAAATCAGTAAACTTGATTTAATTTGTCACCTAAACTAGCATGTGAATCTAGGCTGCCGGAGATGAAAGACACAAACACGTGACCGTTCTAAAGCCGCCAATGGGCAGAAATTTCACCAGTGCTTGGCGTTGACCTCGCTTTGCTCCCATTGAAGTCTGTAGGGCCATTGACTTCAGTGGCGGCAGAGTTAGGCCGGCGCTGAGCATGAGCAAATCTCATTCAATATTTGTGACCTGTGACTCCTAATAGATTGCACAAGTGCATGAGAAATATGTGACTGTGTCAGAAATACTTCGTTTACATATTTCCTGCAAGGCGTCGTATTACTTTTAGTGCCGAATGTCTCAGAAATATCTTTTAAGCGCACGTTTCATATAAGATATATTGGTGTGACACAAATTCAATGGGCCAGTTCCTCAGCTGGGGTGAGCCAGTGTTTTTGTCAGGCACAGACATCTGACAATGCGTAGGCACCATAAGGAGTCTGCCTATCAGAGTGATGGCTGCACTAGAAGTCCAGACAGTGGACACAGAAGACAGTGTTGTATCAGCACTGGGTACCTTTATTAATAATTATTATTATTTATGACTTGTGTTACAGTATCACCTACGACCAAGTCATGGAGCAGGACCCCAGGGGGCTAGGTGCTGTGCAAATGTAACCCACACACCTTCTGGGTGTGGTGCTCTGTCCCCTCTAGTGGCAGTGAGACCACTGTGAACTCAATCAATCTGCTCTACAGCCTTATCTAAGGGGTTTTAGCTTATGCAGTAGAGGCACATGCATTTAACTCCAGAGGTTCCCAGGTTTGATCTCGCCCACCGACAAATGAGGTCTGTCAGTATTACACAAACAGAAAAAAAGATGGTCCCTGCCCCACAACGAATTTACAGTTTAAACACTTAGGCTCAGATCCACCTGGGCATTAGGTACCTCAACCGCACACTTAGGCACGTATGTCCCAGTTTCAGTTCCACTGCAATACACAAAACTCCTGCGGGACCCTGGAGGCACCTCTGTTTCTGGGATAAAAGTCCCCTAGGTACCTATGTTTCCACCTCTGAGCATGCATGGTTCTGCTTCTCTTTAGGTGTCTGGATGCCTATCTCCTACCTGAACCCCAGAATGATTCATAAACCAGGGGAAGATGGGTGGTTATAGCTGTTAGCCCATCAATTAGATCAGTAGCCTGAGATGTGGGAGACCTGGATTCAATTCCCCTCTCTGTCAGAGCAGGGGGAAAAATGACTTGAACAGGATTTTGAGCCACCTGACTCCCAGAGACAGTTGTAGATTGCTAAGAAAAGACAGGTGCATCCCTGCAGCACAGACTTACATGCTTATCCCAGGAGAGGGGTGGGGCTTAGTGCACACCCATGTCCTTGGCATCTCCCATTGGCTAGCTTAGATGGTTCCTCATTTAGCATGCTGGCTTTTGCGGATCACATTCTTAGGTGCCTCTGTCTCCCCATTCATTGTATAAGGAGCCTAGATGCCTAACCCAGCCTTTCAGGATGACAGTGGTGTCCCTGTAATTTTCTAGACACCTAACTTTTAGGTGCTGTGACACTAAACATTGCAACACCTTTGCAATGGATCCAGGCCTTAATGTCCCTCTTAAAAACAGTATAGTTTGCTTCTAAACTAACTCTACTGCCAACTGTGCAACAGCCCAGAAGTCCAGGTGTTCAGGTACCACAGTGATGAATGCTGTATTAGAAGAAAAGAGAATCCTATACAGCCCCTTGCACCTGTTAATAGTCTTTTTTTCTGAATTAAGATAGGCTCAGGAGAATGCTAATGGTCTCAATACTTGCAAGCTGAACAACATCATCATCAAGTTCACACCAATATTTCAATCTTCCATAATACTGAATGCAGAAAAAAAAACAGGCAGCAATTCAAAAACATTAGAGGTTTTAAGTTCGACTTGTTGAGCAGATTTTGATGCCTGCAGTTTCCATTCAGATTTATGGGAGCCTGGAGGAGAAGAGCCACACATAAGTGTGGAATATATATGTGTGTATTCCCCTTTAGATGTTAGTGGTATTTGCTGTTATCTAGATTTGATCAGACTCATTGTGCTTTCACTCAGAGTCACCCCACATTTCCCACTGTTCTGTAAATATATTACAATCACATCATGTTTTAATAACTTCACAGGAAAACTGAAAATAAGGCAGAGATGACAACTTAGGGATATAAATTTCAACAGCTCAGTTTTTTATGCAGTTATTAAATGCTTTGAATTGAACAAGAGACATGTTTAGAGCTTCGTTTAGCAGGGTATTGGAAATACACTGAAGTCCATAACTCTGGGAAAATAAAACTGACTTTGTTGACCAATTTTACTTCCATTAGGCTCCACAATTCAACAGGCAATGATATGTTTTTAAGACGTTCACTGGATCTTTTGATGAATTCCCAGCCTGGCCATCGCGGGTGATTTCATTACATCACTTTCATTCACAACTGCTTTAGGCAAATATGCTCCTTACCATGAGGGATGGAGAGGGAATGTTTTTTACCACACATGCGGGGATGCTTAGAGGAAATAAAATTGTTTCTTTACATTAGTTCTTTAATTTTGATATGCATTTGTGCTCGAGTCTGAAATTTTAAATGGGCTCATTATGAGCATACTCTAACTCATCTGTTGTGACTTAGCACAGGGTCCATACCATAGCTTTGTATCTGAACAAAACTGTAGTTTGGGAAATTCAGTCTGAACCTGGTTCCCAGCCCAAGATTTGTGGTTGATTCCTGTGTCTAGACCAGCCCCCCAAAAAACCCCAGGTCAAAAAACCCTACATTAGTTTGGCATCTCCACATAGTCTAGAGCACATGTTTGCTCACATTACAAAATCACTGCTCCCAAGCAATATCTGATAAGAACAGATCTGGGTCTGGAACAGGAGGATGCGTTGAGATCTGGAGTCAGGTGTTTTTCTAACTCATGTGACGGAGTCAGACCAGAAGGCTATAGGAGAGTGCTGGAAGGCAGGTATATTAGTCTGAGGATGTGCAGGTCCTTGTTTCCTGGATAGCCAAACAAAGGCTACTCCAGGCCAATCAAGACACCTGGGGCCAATTAAGAACCTTCTAGAAAGGAGTAGAAACAGCTAGCCTAATTGGGACACCTGTAGCCAATCAGGGACTGGCTGAAACCAGATAAAAACCTCCCAGTTAGTCAGGTGGGCTGTGGGTGTCAGGAGCTGTGGAAGGAAGTTATGCTGTTGGTGAGACTGAGTGTAGGACAACATATCATACTGAAGGAAGGAGGCCCTGAGGTAAGGGTGAAGCGGAGTTTGAAGAAGCGGGGACTGCTGTGGGGAAGTAGCCCAGGGAATTGTATTGTGTTTTGTGGATAAAAGGTCAGCCATCTTAGCTGATACTATTAGGGTCCCTGGGCTGGAGCCCGGAGTAGAGGAAGGGCCTGGGCTCCCCCCGCCCCTTTTTCCACCTTCCATACTGGCCTGTGATGAAGGTAACTCACTAGGTGGTGACTCTTGCCAATTATACTGAGAAAGGGAGGTCACTCTGGGGCCTAGATGAGTTTCTGAGGCCCCTAAATCTGCCAGGAAGTGCAGGACCCACAAGTACAGACTTGGAGCTTTGTCACACTCAGCATAGAGGTCGCCAGGACTGGTGCAGAAAGGGGCGTTGCAGGTCAGGATTCCAGGGAATTAGCAGAACAAGAAGTGAAGTTACAGAAGGTGCCATGCAAGTGGCTAGAGAATTCACACACTGACTCCTCTCATGTAAAGGAATTTACATAACTATATCAGAGCTACCACTTCCAGAGCACCCCCTTATTGCATAGGGTGACACTACTGTATCCCTGCCTCTGTTTTCCTCTCTTCAGGGCTCCTCAATAATTTCACAAATGTTTTCTCAGAGCCAACACCACCCAGACTCATGCTGGTATCTAATCACAAACAGTTCCAAAATAAGGGCCTCCAAGTTCAAATCAAAACATCATACATTTTAAAGTTTATATATTCATCTTTCCCCACTCTTCGTCAAGCCACACCCAGGCCTTCCTGGCTGAAGTCTTTTCTACCTTGGGAGGCCAGCCCCAGCCCTGCCTAGCTAGGGACTTTTCTCTTCAGATGTTGCTCTCTGCAGCTGTCTCCCACCTCATATCTCAAAGTCTCCTGCAGGAGCCTTCCTGATCTCTTTTGAAGTCCCAATATCTCTTCACCCAGGTGTCTCCCTTATCTATCCCAGAGCCCTGATTGAGTCACCACTCACATTCACCCCACCTGGGGATGAGACTTGGCTGTGTAAGAAGTCAGGTGAGATCCATCTCCCTTTAAAGGGACAGCAAGGGAATGTGAAGAAGATCTGGGGCATGCATAATCCATATGGGTACATGCATACAACAGCTGCCATAAGAGACACAACACGTGCTGCTTCAAAGTGATGCTGCAACTAGTGCAGGTAATTGTACAGCTATTAAGAAAAATATCAACAGCGTAAAAATCTACAGGATACAACAACTGTGAGCAGTAAGAAACATGGGCATCCACGTGGGTGGGCATTGTAAAAACAAATCTCATCAAGAAGCTTTTTATTATTTTGATAGGTTTACAAAACAGGGGCTATTTCATAAACTGCACCACCCTGTGAGCAGCCTTGCCTTAGAGACACGTCTCTGGGCCAAAATTCTCCACTGCTCCCTTCCCTCCTTGCCCGGGAGTACAGTCCTTTCCTACTGGCCTAATCCAACAGCAAATTATGCCGCCGTCTTTGCCAGTTCAGCAGTGCCAGTCATTGTCTTGGAGCAGGGAGGGGAGAGCCAAAGCTATACCCATTCTCTTTCTCTCCCCACTCACTCCTTGCCCACGGGCTCTGGGAGGGGAATGAGTTGGTAGGCAGCACCTGCTACCTGGAATCTTTGGTTGATGTGTTCCCAATTAGCAATTTAAAGATAAGGAATAAAAACAAAATGGATTATTTAAGGTTCTTTAAAGCCAGGGCAGTTACAGATAATTTAATTCAGTGGAGGACTGTGAATGACATGAGTGATAAAATTTAAGAGTTTATTTAACATCAAATAGTGAAGCAAACAGGCATTCCTACAGAACCGTACATTGCATTGATACTCACATTGTAAGATGGAATGGTGTATACAGGGGTGATCAGTCCCTGCAAGAGAAGGATGGGTATATAATCCTATTTCTAATGGTACCCGCATGGCGAATGGACACACCTCTCTAAAATCAGCCTACTGTCCTTTTTATACTTACAATTAATTATCACTAAGCCCACCTTTTATCTATCATAATTAAAAACATTGGCTATTTAATATTAAACATCATTAACTAACATCTGTGTAAATGCCATTCCAACAACTATCCCTAGAGATTGCATTCTTTTGAAACATTCATATTTCATCTAAAACTCTTGTTAAAACTGAACATGCTTACAACATAAGCTGGGGTTATGCTCTAACGTAGCTCTAACTTGCCTCTGAGCTGTCTCACTTCACTTGTCTCATAGTTCTACCCAGCCTTGCTTGACTATTGTCAAGGCTATTTTTAGGAAATACATTTTGGGGCCAACTTACATTTCAATGCATATCTATATAACACAAGCAAGCATCATATGTAGACTACATTTCTCCTACATACCCTGTCCCGTCTTCTGTGTAATGCACTTAGAGGACATCTTATTCCTCTCACACCCTTGCAGTGCTCTGCGGCTCAGCCACAACCTATGCCACACCTCAGCAAAAATGCTATAGACTATGTAAAATCCTGTTTCATGCAAATGACACACAAAGCTTTTTTACAAAAGTTGCTAAGGGCCCGGTTCTGCACATTTACATTGAATAGTAACTTACACTATTAACAGTTGAATTGAAGGGGGATCATTAATAACCACAAGTGAACATGCCTTTTGCTTCACATCCAAAAGACAGCTCCTCCGGCAGCACATCACCTCCTGATGTCAAGCTGGAGCATTGCCTCATGATTCACTCGGTAAGAAGAGCGGGAAGAGTGATACTTATAGCCAACACCATTCCCTACAGCAGGGGTCTCCAAACTTTTTGAGACGAGGGCCATATTAGATTTTTGAAGCGGCTTCGCGGGCCGCTGCCACGGCCCCTCCTTTGCTCCTCTGGCTGCTGCCACAACCCCCAACCCCCTTTGCTGTTCCAGCCACGCCGCAGGGGCACTCACTCCTCTGCACATGGGGCTGCCGGCAGCAGCTCGTCGGGGTGGGGAGGGAGGGGAGAGTGGTGACTTCTCCATGTGCCTGCTCAGCTGGAGCCGGGGGTCCGGACAAATCAATACCGCGGGCTGGATCCGGCCCCCCGGGCCGTACTTTGGAGATCTCTGCCCCACAGCATCTTAGTTCTCTTGGGGATCTCCCATTCAACTATTTGCCCTTCCCAACTCTTCACAGAGCGTAAAATGTGAAGAGATCACAGCTGGTGATAATCTGCCAGATATCCTCTCCTGGTGTGAATTTGTCAGAAGATATAAACAGGGGAGAGATTTTAACTTCATAACACAAGCAACGTACTTGTGAAATATTTACCGTATTCAAATTAGTAAAGTGACTCTCTTACCCAGGATAACGAATAGTGCCTACCGCTTGCTGATAAGTTAATGCGGCTGTCTCCACTCCCACCCACTTTAGCTGCTTTTTAACACACATGCTGGTGTTTGTCAATTAAAAGGAAACTGTAGTTCTGCAGCTGGATATGTCTTGTCAGTTGTAAGGCAATGTAAATCATCCGAAAGGCCACGGAAATGACACATTTACTCCTTAACTAAAATCAATAGCTATTCAGCATGGGAAAGGAGGTGAGCGCACACACACACACACACACACAACTTTAACAGCTCTACATGAACACCTTGCAGTATTGGAATTTCATGGCTGGATTTCACAAAATTATCCATCATCTAGGTGAAGGGAAAAGGTAGGGGGGAAAGGGCTTATTAATCAATAACTGGTTCTTTTAAGCAAATAAATCCCCTATTTAGATCCTAAAGAGCTGCTCAAGCACTTGGGAGAGCCAGTTGGGATTATGCTAGCAGCTGTACCACACAGAATGCTGAGAACGCAGGTTTAATTTAGGGAGCCTTCCATGGAGGATGACCAAAATGAAGCCATAACACAAATCACTTTCCCCGATTGTAATCTTGGTTTTCCAGAAACAAATATGCACCCAGAGAGTCTAATGATCTAGGGAAGCATTTGCCACAGACCCTCATTTAACATTTCTTTTGGCTTAGTGGGAATTACTTGTTAGGGTTCTGGGTTTTCTCTTTTCTTTTTAATGTCAAATACATAGCTAGCAGGCACTGCAAATAATACCCTCCTGCGGGTAAATGGTGAGTGCATGGCTCATTTAAGCCTCGTTTGAATGAAACTGTTCCCTAGCTCTGCTCTGTGAATCAAAAGGAGAGTGTATACAATCACTCGAAGCAGCAGTAGCATTTCCCAGAAAGCTTTTGGAAACCTGACACAATTGCTGATCAATACACTCTCCAGCTAATTGATGGGACATGGAGGGGAGAAAAAGAGACCATCAATAAATAATCTTAGTTAAGAAACCTCGGTCTGAGGAGAGGTGCTCTAAGTTTAACGAAAGATGTTGAGGAAGAAAAATGAGGAGTGAAGAGAAGAAGAGCATTCTCAGATAGGTGTGTCTTTCGGAGGCTAATAGGCTCAAAAGAAGCAGAGTAAAAGAGCATTAGGGAGACTTAAAACATTGGGTCCTAAAAGGAAACAAATACACCTGTACATTATTATATAATAAATAATGCAGTGGTTCTCAACCTTTCCCCTACCAGGGCCCCCTTTTCTATCACACTGAGGCACACACAGAGGCCTCCTCCTATTAACCAGGTCCTGCTCCCATTTAGTAACATGAGAAGTGGAAGGTTGTCAGGACCCTCTCACACCTGTTGGTGACACTCTGGGGATCACACACCCAGGCTGAGAGCCCATATATTACTAATTGATACTTGGTAGAAGTCAAGGTTCACCCAAGATTCTCACAGCTCTTTGAATTAACGTCTGCAATAAAGGTGGAACTCACCTCTGTGCAAAGCGGCAGCACAGTCCTATGCATCATATGCAAGTCCTGATTTGAGGAATTAAGTGGCGCAATGATCTTTTTCTGGCCCACCTCCCATGGATGAATTTCATCCAAAGCCTGACCACTAGAATTGGGGTAATGCTTCAAAAACATTCTCAGAAGTATTTATTGAAAATAGTCAATAACTCGCATTGGGCATGTTCACCCCTCCCTCTTTTGCATTCTCTTCCAGTGAGCATTCAGAGCTGAGTTTCACTAGTTAGAATGCTCGTGGAAAGCAAACATGAAGCTCATGGGTTTGAATACTTGCAGGAGGAGAAGTTTATATTCCCTTGCCTTGGGTATTCGCACCAGAAACATGCTTAGAAGAGTTACATTCACTTGCTCCGGGAAAAGAAACAAAAACCACCTGACTGACGTGACCAATCGCAACTAAGCAAAGCCTAGGATGAGTGAGCTCGGTGAAGAAGGTCATAAAATAATTTAGAATAATGTTAGGCTGGACGTTGAGTGGAAGCTGGTGGGCATCATGTCCTCCCTGTGCTCAGGCTAGAAGCAATTAAACTTCTCTATGGAAGATGGATGAAACAACAGCAGCCAGCACCCAAAACACAAGTCCCATGCAAGGCTGGTCAGGAGATGAGCTATATGGGGGGAAGATTTCACTGGGGAATGCAGAGGGCTGGTTATTATTAGATGGAGCGGTGTGAGAGAGAAAAGCAGACAAGAAAACACCACAGAAGCACATAGGGAAGACAGCAAGGAAGCCCCAATGTCAACCAGAGAAGCATTTGTAGCATGATATTGGGGTGAGGGGCAGGGAACCCAGAACTTTTGGGCAAAGTGATGTCTGGAAAGAGACTTGAAACTGTGAGCAAAAAACCTGCCTCCTGCTGTATGATGCCTATTATGCTCAGGGAAACAGGACTTGTATACATTCAATGCAAATAAACAGGATTGCATCAAAGAAATACCTGACTACACCATCAATTTCTCCTCCTATAATGGAAACAACCCCCAAAACTTAAAATAATTGCTATCTGCTTAGACCAAAAAGGGTAACAAATACATTTGAAAAAAGAGATTTGTTCATGGAAAAAAAAAAGAGGCTAAATTGAACGGGATGATTTGTGATGTATTACTCATACAGTTTTACTCGCATAAATGCCATTATCCCTATGTACTAGGTAAACTGAGGCACAGAGAGGTGAGGCAATTTGCCCAAAGTCAAATAAGGATCCAGTAGCAGAGCCCATAATAGGCTCCAGTAGCCATTCTAACTCGAAGTCACATGTTGTAACACACAACACTCTCTGTTAACATGATTTCCCAGAGTATATATCGCTGTTTTTTCCTTAGCTCTGTCAGCAGTTGCTGCTATAACAACCTATCTTTTTGGTAGCAAATGTCCTGTCCTGTTCATAGACTAGATTAGCTAGCATTGCAAGGCAAGAGAACTGGTCAGAACCAGCATAATCTCTTCTAATATTCGTACTGCTGTTCTTTAACGGACAGATTCCACATTAGTGTGATTTGTGAGAATCCCATTACAAAAGGTCCAGTGACTCAACATGCTGTTTTGTGGCTGAGCAAGGGGTAATGCATAAACTACACCATGCCTTGACCAGTCTTGGCAGGCTGTTTTGTGGATCCAGCAGCAAATAATTATGAATAGTATCCATATGGAGAGAATTGCCCTGTGAGCTGAGGCTACAGTGATGAGCACTGTCAAAATGGCTGCATTTACTATCACACTGAAATCACCAGTGACTTGATTACTGTATTTGTAAAAGTCCATTTTCAAACATGCCCAAAGCATTTGGTCTCACTGAAGCCAGTGTGAAAAGCATCATTTTTGAGTCAAATAAATGTACAAGATTGAAATTCCCTTAAACTGTTTTTTTTTTTAAAAAAAAAAACATATTTGCATGCTCAGACATGCCAAGAAGGGAGTATTGTGTTAGTGCAGAGAGTAGAAATTCTACTCCCCGATTCTACCCCCAGCTCTGCCACTGTTTCATTTTGTCACCCTGACACTGAGCAACTCTTAGTGACTCAGTTCCCCCATCTGCAAATTGGGGATAATCATCCTGAAATCTGTCACAGAGGTATTGTGAGATGTGTATAGGGTTTTGGCAGCAAGGTTAAAGGTGCTAAGTAAGTGCAAAGCAGCAGAAAGCCTGTTTGATCAGTTGTCACTCGTTCAGACTACATTCACCCTTTTTCCTTTCGGCCAGGAAGCAAACATCATATTGTAGGAGCATCCGGCACTTTACTGGTGCATTTACAAGCCAACGGCTGCCACAGGGGTTACGATGGTCTTGTTAGCATTTGGTGGATAGAAGAAATCACTGCCAGGCTTTACTTGTTCAATCCCTTGAATAGATGAGACAGATTGTGCAGTTGAAATGAAGGATTGTGCACTCCCTCACAGTAGCAGAGAGTTTAACAGGATACGAAGCAGCAATGGTGGAATTACATTAGTTTCTGAGAGGAGGAAAAGTAGGTAAGTGTGTGTGTAGCAAAGTTGCCCCTTTGGAGCTCCCTCTTGTTCCTCTCTTTGATCTAGTGGAAGGATGGTGCGCGCGCACACACACACACACACAGGCAGAATGTTTCATTGCTTTGATAAATCCATGCCTCACAGGCAATATTTCAAAGGGAATTTTGAAGAGCTGCTCCTCCCTTCACTTGGCTACTTTGGGTGGTGGGGGGGAAGTCAGCGTGGAAGATGCAGATGCGATGATTATCAGAGGCGCTGACGTTGCTCTTGGCACAGCCACTAGAGTGAGAAGGGATTAAAGGGGGTCTCTCGTTTTTTCAGGTTGGTAGGGCAGTGAAAGCCTCAAGAGCGCCAAAGCAGAGCTGCCAGCTGTATAAATTAGTGCTCTTGAAGATGGGATGAATTATTATCCCTTACTCAGACATTTGCTGGAGATTCTGAACAGTGGGCAAGGAAAATAAAACCCCAGCTGTGAACCACAAAGCCCAATGTCTACATGTCTTATTGGGGTTGTAGCGGTGCAATGACTCACCCTTGCGGCGCCTCCTGCTGGCCGTCTGGGAATTAGCTCTTCCAGCTCAGCTCTCTGCAGGCCGGTGTCTTGCTGTTCGCTGGTCCTCTGCCTCCTTACCTGGGATGCTGTACCCTGGCAATACCCCCACACTCTGTCTCTGGGTCTCCCCCCACTGGGGAACCCCCAACCCTCTAATCCCCAACTTGCCTCAGTCTAGGGCTACTGCCAGTCATCAAGCCTCTGCCCTAGGGCAGACTGCAGTGTAACAGCCAGTCATCATAGGCAAGGAGTGTTTGGACCAGCTGCCTCTGCCTAACCCCAGTACCTTCCTTAGGCCTTTGTACCAGGCCTGCAGCCTGGGGAGTTGCTAGGCTGGAGCTCCCCAGCTCCCTTGCTCATTCCCCCAGCACTGTTCCACCTCAGGTACCCTGTCCCACAGGCAGCCAGGCCCTGCTCCCTCCCAGCCTGGAGAGAGACTTTTCTCAGTGCCTGGCCACAGCCCTCTTAAGGGCCAGCTGGGCCCTAACTGACATGGCCACAGCTGTGGCTGCTATTCCAATCAGCCTGGGTTTGCTGCTTTCTCCCAGCAATGGGCCAAGTTTGCGGCTTTCTATCCAGCAACAGCCATCGCCAGGGCTGTTTTACCCCTTTTATTTTAGGAACGGGGTAGCCACCCTGCTACAGGGGTGACTGCAGATGAGACTAATGTTTTACAAGAAGCGTGCTCTGGAAATGAGCTACAAAGGAGATGAAGCAATTCCTCGCCTTCCCCCATGCAGCACTGCCAACTTATGGAGAAGGCGTCTTGGCTCCACACTCCTCTGAAATATAATAAAGCGCTCCCAACCTCTTTTTCCCCATGAAAGAAATAGTTCCAATAATATGAACCGATCGCATTTATCAAATTTATGCCTCAGTTTTGCCTGGGCCTCGCCATGAGGTCTGGACAATTTTGGTTTGCTGGAGTTTTGACCAAAATTTTTGAATTTTAATTCCTGTGGAGTTTACATGCTGTGTGTTTTGCTTCAGTTTTTGGATTTTGGAACCAATCCACAGAGTCAAAGAGACACTCAGCTGAATTAGCAATTTTTGCCTGCTTTAGAGTCACAATCAGGGCAAGTCCCACATTTCATGTTTTATATGTTCATGCCAAAGTCTAGTGGTTCATACTGTAAACACTTAAGGGGCATCAGCCTAAATGAGAATTAGGCCCTATCTATCTGGTAGTATTGGCTGGGAATTTTACATCAGCACATTTTTGCAATGGAAAATGTGGCAACTGCAAAATAGAAGTGGGAAAATTTTGATATTGCTGAAATGCTTCAATATTTTATTGGGAAATTGAAATGAATTATTTTGCTGTGGGTCAGGTCAACCCAAACCACAACATTTTGTTTTGTGGAACAGAATCAAGAAGTTCAACAATGAATTGTGGCTGAAGCGCTGCAGTGTCTCATGGGTGTTGAAGTTTAGGTGACTTATACTACATAGTCCAGGCTCTGTAGCTGAAATACAACTCCCTGGATGCACCATTTTCTTACCTGTGGCTGAAGCACTACAATGTATCATAAGAACCCCATGACTGTGGTATATCATGGGAGACGTAGTCCAACAGGGAGAGCCCAGCTCATAAAATGCAACGGGGGATGAGGTCCATGAACTACCGCTCCCGTGAGGCATGGTGATAGCTCAGGTAGATGCTATTCAGCATCACACTGAACCAAAATGAAACATTTCCTAATTGATTTTTTTTTTAACTTTCCATTCTTTCTAAAGAAGATATTTTGATTTTTTTTGTCCTGATTTGGGATGACAACAAAATGTTGAAATATCAGAATTTCCTATAGGATGGAAATTCCAAGTTTTCCACCCAGTCTAATCTCAGTATTTATATTGACCCCATCACTATAGTATCTGAGCGCCGCATACACGTTATGTAATTGATTCTCACAACTTCCCAACCCCTCTGTATGATAGGAGGCAGTAAGTATCCCATTTCTTTTGTGATTAAATGACTTGCTCACAGACACTGGGAGCTTGAGGCAGAGCTAAAAACAGATGTTTTAGTTCCAGAAGACAATCCTACCTGAAGTCTCAGAAGTACTCAAATCTTGGCTCAGACTCAGTCAGATCTCTTCCTAAGTTCCCTCAGTGCTTGGTTAACCATCACTCAGCTCTGAGCTCCAGCAACATGTGAAATTCAACAAGTCCAACTTCCACTTCAATGCAATCTCCAGATCATTGCAGTTTACAGGAGCCACATCTGAGCCAAGCCAAGCTATCAGGGCCGAGTCATGGGTGGCCAGCCTGCCGACTAAAACTAAGACCAGATGTCAGGAATCTGAGTTGTTTCTCGATCTGGGGGTCAGGAATCAGAACTCAGAGGTGGAAACAAGGCCAAGTCAGAAATCAGGTCCCGGAGCCAGAAGACGAGTGCCAGAATCAGGAACCAGGAGTGAAAAGCAGAGGACCAGACCGAATCAGTAACTGGGTGTCAGAGCCACGAGGTAAAGTGAAGCTTAGGAACCAGGAGCAGCACAAGAAAGCTGTAGCAGCAGCTAGCTCAGGTTCTGCTTAGTTGCACAGAAAAACTTCCTTATTCTTCCCCAGGTTTAAATAGGATGTATGGACCAATCAGGAATTGGGAATGGCCTGTCAATCAGGCCTTCGAGGGGTGGCATAACCTGTGGGGTGTGCATGGGCCCCTAGGACTCATAACTTGCCGAGTGTTTCTCTTACCAAAGCTGTTAGATGGCAACATGGAAGTGAGTACTACCCTGGCAACCTGCAAACCCCTGTTATAGACTCCGTGCTCCTTGTGCAAAGGTTTGAACCTTTTGAAGTACCCTCACTGCTCCAGACAAGAGGAAGCGATGGATATTCAAATATAAATGAAAAAGTAACCGTCTCACTCTGTGTTTATGAAGTCTCCCTTTCTCTCTTTTTTATATAATTTATAGAGTATAAATAAATTATATAAAAAGCTATTGGATGCAATTTTCATCCAACTTTCCTTTCTGCAGCTGTGACATGTCTGTCTCCCAGTGAGTTAGGACTAGGACACATTTTTACCTGGGCTTCATGCTGACACATTTTTAGGTTCTGGTCTACTAGGGAAAAAAACATTGCGGATGCAGATCAGCTCTGAAAATCAAGTCCAGGTACCCACACGGAGCCCAGACCAAAGTGCTGCCAAATGACCAGTTCCACGTTCCACTTCATGAAAGAGAAACTGCCTCCAGGACCATTTGTCTGCCCCCTTTCTGGCACTGTTTGGCATGGCGCATCTGTTGCTTCAGCTGTTGTCAAACCCTTTGGCAACTCCTGGTGCTTGTTTGGCCTTTGCCAGCCTGATTTGCATGGTGATTTGCATACCATAGCCTTTTCAGTTGAAACTGTGGCTAACAAAACATTTGTCCATTGTTACTCATGATACTTGCTAACTATCCTTCACTCCAGCCTCACATCTCCACCTAGTAGATCAACGCCATTCCCTTCATTCAGCTTCTTCTCTGTGGGCACAGCCTTCGGATTTCATTCGCTCTACTGTAATCCTTCTATCACTCTTTCAATAGGGGCATGAACTGGCATCAATGCATCCAGTGTTCCTTTCCTCCAAGCAGACTATCCACTTAGCTCAGCAATTCTGTCCATACCACAATCCCGCCACCTGCTGCCCTAGAGGGACAGACAGATGGAAAGTACTGATGAGGGGGCTGATTGACACTGCAACTTTTAGCGAAGAGCTGTTATATCAGGCCCGCGAGTGTGTCACAGTTACTGGAGTGGCATTGAAGAAAGTGGAGCAAGTTTACTTCGGTATGTCAAAGCCTAGACAACATGGCCAAGTACTTTCCAGCTTTGTTATCACAGAATTAAATTCTGCCTCGAGCTGTCGCTGTCTTGCTTTGTTCTAGTGAATAAGTCTGATGGACGAGATTTCCATCCAAGCACAACTTTGTTTAACATAAAAAGTGGCTGGGACAGCTTTGCTCCTAAGCTGGCTGTATGCAAGGGCAAGATTGCCAACAAGGAATGTGGAGGAGTACTTGCAGGGTGAGGTTCTCTTATAGCAGTTCACTCAGTGGTGGAAGAGAATGGGACAGAAGGACCCTATGGTACAACCGGTGCCATCCAATAATATCAGCAGTGTCCTCAGCCAGCTCTGCTATTTTCTCATCATTTCACCTCAGACCATTCCATTAGTCTGCTGAATATTTGCCTGTCATTAGATACACATCTCAATTCTGCTCCTGCTTTGCGTGTTCAATTCTGGTCTTGAGTATGCTGCTGAGAGTTCATTTCAGTCTTCTTTTGCCCACTGTAACATTTGTCTCTTTTTACCAGACACCAGCCAGTTGTGGCAGAATTGGGCTTCTCTGCATACAAAATAAATGAACCATTCATCTGTGTTAAGGTTCATTTCAAAAGACCAAGAAGAAATGTAGGAGGGAAACTTATATGAAATAATGAATGATGTAAAGACAACTAATTTGGGTCCTGTTTATCCTGTCCTATAATACAAGAACAAGGAATCACTCAGTGAAAGCACTCCAATGTTAATAATAAATATTAAATAATAATAATAATAAATAACCATAATTATTTTTCTATGTGTTTCCCAAGCCAGATCTCACTACATCATTAAAAAAATCAATAAAATAAAATTACAACTTCATAATAAAAACCATACTCTTTTTGTAAATTATCCCTTATAGAGAAGTCCTATAAAATTCATTAGGAAATGATAAATTTTCTGAAGTTTTTTGAGGAATGCAATCTCAAAAATTACATCCTAATATAGAGTACTATATTATGGCTTAAAAAAATCTACAGAAAGATTATCAAACTTAATTTAATTCACTGTACTGGGAGTAGAGTGATTGCTATAGAATTCTATTGTCCCTATCCCCATGAAAACCTGTAGGACTTTCCCAGAAGAGATCCCTTCTTGATCAGTGAGCTGGGAAGATGATGTCTAATATATCTTCACTCTCCAGTGAGACCTCAGTAAGTCTCTTGAGACATCTCTATTTACTACAATCATAAACTATCTTTATTGACTGTTAATATCTTGCATTCTCTCCTGTATAGTGATGTTGTAGATCTGGACTTTGATTGATCTTGGGTAGAGATTTTCTTGAACAGACTTTTTTGCAGCTGCCTGAATTCACCTCTGGCCTTTTCTTTGTGAACTCTTTATTGTAATAACTACATTTACCTCATAGGAGAGCCCTAAGATAGGGCTGCCTCAAGCTCTGTCTCATTAAAAAAAACACTGCATGTCTCTTTATGACTTTGATTGTATTTTCTTTAACTCCTATATAGAACTCTCAAAAAATTACAAAAAGCATTATGGAATGGGTGGAGCCTTAATTCTACATGTTTATTTCAGTGTTACAAAGAATTATAAGAGGGTAGGTAGGTCTTGAAAAATCACCAAAAAAATGTGTTATGTAATTTATGGTTAGCCACAATATTCTTGGAGCCTTACAATTCTATCTTGCTCTGCAGTGTGAATTCCACTGACAAACACCAACTCCTTTTAGAATGGGCAATCCCTTTCTTCAAGACAAGTGGCATCCCCAGGTTCCAGAAATTTATTTTCTCCTATTTACATTCTGCTTGTTTGTTTGGGTGGGTTTTTTTTTAAGCTCCCTACCATCTGTTGCTGAAAGTATATCAGCAGATAAAGCACATGCATGCTTCCCTCCACATAAACAGATAACCTTTAAAATTCTCCTGAAATAATCTTTGATGATAGCCCAATTTGTTTGTAAATGGTGGAGAAAAAGTTACAAGTCCTGAAGCCAGTTTTCTTGAGTGAGGTTCCCAGGGGGAATGTGAAGGGAATAAGACGCTTGATTCACAGATGAATCAAAAAAAAATGGCTTGAAATATATTAAGGGCTTTACTGCACAAAAGGGAGTTATTAAAATAAACCCTGACAGGCCCGGGGTAGTGAATACACCATCCAGCTCCCTGCTGTGAAGTTCTGAAGATATTGGGAGGTGAAGGCAATTCAGCAGGAGCAAACCCATTGACAGCAAATTGGTGGAGTCTAACGTGCATTCTATCAAAACGGAGGTGGGTATCCCCCCATTATTTCTAAACCTGCATGATGACTTCTGCTGGGTTTACACACATTTTTGAGCCAGAGTAGTTCTGCTTAGAGAATTTAAAGGTGCATTTCTAGTTCACCTGAGCCATGATGCCCGACCGTGGGGACAAACTGGAGGCAAAGTTTTCAAAAGCAATATTTACTTTAGAAGAATGGGGAAAGGAGGAAGCAGCCAGCAAATCCAACAGCTGACCTGGTAATTAACAGACCAGAGATGATCACTGGAACTTCCCCTTCCAATCTAACATTTCCGCTGTCAGTGAGAGCAAATCAATGCTGCAGAGAGATGCTCTTCTCACGGGCTAGTTTTATCTTTACAGATCCCAATGCAGAAGGCATCCTATGGGAAAGGCTGAAACTATCTTAACAAGCTGCAGTAAACAGGAGTGGATTTCTAAAGCTGTGATTGTTGCCATTTGCACAAGGGTGAGGTGAATCAGAAAGATCACACCTCTTAGCCACTGACAGATGATTTCACCAGCACCCGCTGCTGGTATTAAGATTTTAAAGGCTGGTAAATCTTCCGCTCTGTTAAATCCAAACCCATTAATTGGTGTCTTTCTTACAGGGAAGCGTTGGCTCTAATTTGACATATATTTTATGGCTCACTCTACCCTCAGTTCGTAAAAACGATCCGACTTCTCCTCGCCTCACTGGTCGAGGCCACTCTCCCAAATGCCTGTCCCTAATCTCGGATGAAAAATGATAGTCCCCCCGAAAGGTGATGTGTCAGAGAAGCACGAGAGGCGCTGACACACACGCACATGCGAGGCAGCAATCTGCTGAATTAAAATTGCAGAGCTAGGAACATGATGAACCATCTCATTGACTCGGCTTGTCACTCTGATGGCCTCGCTCAAATAAATAAATAAAGAGAGAGCAGAAATATGGTCATTACGCCGAGGTCGGAAGCCACAGGGCACAAGGAATCCCCCTCTGTGAGCAACATCACTAATAACTTAGCTGTTACCTCATGCAGCTGTGCCAGCCTTTGCAGTTCTGATGCCTGGTCAAATCATACAAGATGCTGAGTACTCTCGGTTCCCTTAGCTTTAATGCGAGCATGGGGAACTCACCCTGGAGAGGCTCAGTTCTTAGGAGAAAAGGGCCCAGAGAATCACTGAGTGTTTTTTCCCTTTTCAAGAGCATTTAGAGTCTACAAGTGTTAAGTTGTACATCTTAGGATATGGCTACACTCGATGTATCGGGGATCGATTTATCAAATCTCATCTGGACAGGATCAATTGATCCCCAAATTGACACCTGTACTCCATCTCGGTAGGAGGAGTAAGCGGAGTCTGCAGGGGAGTGGCTGCAGTCGACCCGCCACCGTGGGGACGGCCAGGTAAGTCAACCTAATGCATTACGACTTAAGTACGCTATTCACGTAGCTGAAGTTGCATATCTTAGGTTGACCCCCCCAACCCCCAGTAGTGTAGTCCAGCTCTTAGAATCACTTAAACAAATAAAGTAAAACTTAGCATCCTTGAGACTTCTCCACCCACCTCCTTTTATTAAGAAAGTGAAATACATAAAACACATCAGTGTCCACTGAAGATTTTGAGAGAGAGATTTTTGTGGCATGCAGTGTAGTTGGAGGTGTAGATTTTGGAGTGACATGGCAAGCAATGGCTGGTTTCGGGAACTGCAGCCGGGCAGGGTAAATAGGGAAAGAACAAGTTACAAATTAGTTGGGTAAATTAGATGTCTTCAAGTCACCAGGGCCTGATGAAATGCATCCTAGAATACTCAAGGAGCTGACTGAGGAGATATCTGATCCATTAGCGATTAACTTTGAAAAGTCATGGAAGACAGGAGAGATTCCAGAAGACTGGAAAAGGGCAAATATAGTGCCCATCTATAGAAAGGGAAATAAGGACAACCCAGGGAATTACAGACCAGTCAACTTAACTTCTATACCTGAAAGATAATGGAGCAAATAATTAACCAATCAGTTTGCAAACACCTACAAGATAATAAGGTGATAAGTAACAGTCAGCATGGATTTCTCAAAAACAAATCATGTCAAACCAACCTTGTAGCTTTCTTTGGCAGGATAACAAACCTTGTGGACAAGGGGGAAGCAGTAGATGTGGTATATATTGACTTTAGTAAAGCTTTTGATACTGTCTCGCATGACCTTCTCATAAATATATTAGGGAAATGCAACCTAGATGGAGGTACTATAAGGTGGGTGCAAAACTAGTTTGAAAACCATTCCCAGAGAGTAGTTACTAGTAGTTCTCCGTCATGCTGGAAGGGCATAACAAGTAGGGTGCCACAGGGATCAGTTCTGGGTCTGGTTCTGTTCAATATCTTCATCAATGATTTAGATAATGTCATACAGAGTACACTTAAAAGTTTGTGGATGATACCAAACTTGAAGGGGTTGCAAGTGTTTTGGAGGATAGAATTAAAATTCAAAATGATCTGGACAAACTGGAGAAATGGTCTGAAGTAAATAGGATGAAATTCAATAAGGACAAATACAAAGTACTCTATTTAGGAAGGAACAGTCAGTTGGACACATACAAATGGGAAATGACTGCCTAAAAAGGAGTACTGTGGAAAGGGACCTGGGGGTCACAGTGGACCACAAGCTAAATATGAGTCAACAGTGTAATGCTGTTGCAAAAAAATGGAACATCATTCTGGGATGTATTAGCAGGAATGTTGTAAGGAAAACACGAGAAGTAATTCTTCCACTCTACTCTGCTCTGGTTAGGCCTCAACTGGAGTACTGTGTCCAGTTCTGGGCGCCACATTTCAGGAAGCATGTGGACAAATTGGAGAGAGTCCAAAGTAGAGCAACAAATATGATTAAAGGTCTAGAACACATGACCTATGAGGGAAGATTGAAAAATTGGGTTTGCTTAATCTGGAAAAGAGATTACTGAGAGGGGACATAATAACAGTTTTCAAATATGTAAAAGGTTGTTACATGGAGGAGGAAGACAAATTGTTTTTCTTAACCTCTGAGAATAGGACAAGAATCAATGCACTTAGATTGCAGCAAGGGAGGGTTAGGTTGGACATTAGGAAAATCTTCCTGTCAGGGTGGTTAAGCACTGGAATAAATTGCCTAGGGAGGTTGTGGAATCTCCATCACTGTGGATTTGTAAGAGCAGGTTAGACAAACACAGGTCAAGGATGGTCTAGATAATTAGTCCTGCCATGAGTGCAGGGGACTGGACTAGATGACCTCTTGAGGTCCCTTCCAGTTCTATGATTCTATGAAATAATTACCCTGTTTTCCCTGAGCCCCGGAATGGATCTGGATATTTTAGTAAGGGCCTATAGAAGTGATGCTGGTCACTCAAGGGGGAGTGCTCTAAGACAATGTTGAGTCAGTGCCTCAGAACGGTGCTAGGATCTGCCAGTGTTTGAACCATTGCTTAGCCAGTCCCCAGCAGAGCACTGGAGAGCAATGTGCTTGCTGACAGAGGTTTCCTCTTCCTGAAGAGATATAAAACCAAGGCTCTCCACTCATGATCGTTAACATGCACATAGCACTTTTCACAGGAGTAGGAGCATTAACTCCAATGCCCTTCATGAGGTGTCCCTTCACCTGCCCTGTGAGTACCATTGCCTAGCCTGTTCTTGTGATCTCCTAGCCACAAACACATGCAGGCTGTTTTCCCATCACCACCTGGGCAAAGCACAACAAAGGAATGACAGGTATTCAGCAAGAGGAGACTTTCACACAGCTCTCGCTCGCGCTCTCGCTCTCTCTCTCTCTAGCTGTTTTTGAACCCCCTTCTTTGCTTCCTACTTCTTCCCAGATATATGCTCCCCAATCCTGAGCCAATTACCTCATTAGCACAGCAGTTATCATCCAAGCTCAGTAGTCCCCAACAGAAGCTGGTTAATTGACTTCAATTAAGCCTGCAATCTTCCCAATGCTGCAGCAACCGCAGAGCCCAGAGTGCTAGAAATAGTGCCTCGCACCCAGTCACAGCTGTCCAACCTCCAGTTTACATTCTACCTTCCGAAATCCCTTGACAGTTCAATTTGATCCAATATACTAGTGAACTTCCTGTCCCAGACTGTTGTGCAGTTTTCCTGGGCACTTTTAAACAGCCCTGGTGTGCCGTGCCAGAGGTTGCTGTTTTTCAGTAGCAGTCACAGCAAGTCCTGCATATACCCTTTGTAAGGTTTGAAAGAACCTTTGCAAATCTTAGTCATGAACTTTATGTAGGAGCCTGGGCAGATGGTTCTGACTTAACTCTTCCTATTTTCTACCTCAACCTCAGCTGCAGACTTCCCAGGAGGAAGAGGGAAACTCAGTTGCCTTTCCCAGGCAGCTGGCTGAGTTGAGTACTTATGTGCCAGTTTCCCCTGAGGACACAACTCACTAGTCTTTCCAATAACTGACTGCCCTGACTACCCTTTGACTGTGCTGATGTTTTCCTCAAGCAGCCATTCTGGGGTAGGTTGGATCTCTGGAGTGACAGAGAGGCTCAGTTTCACTACAGGTACCTTTTATGCAATGAAAGAGACTCTGTCAACAATTCTGGCACTCTGTTCCTAGGCCCTGTGGCTCATATGAAATGCTGAACACTTTCAAGGAAATTGGGAACAGGTAGGCTCTGGCAGGGACTAATAATAACCATGCTGGTTTGCAAAGATGATCCAATTGTGCACAAAAAGCACAGACTCACTCTACATGGAAACATGTTTCAAATCTGCTAGCAGTGTTTCAGACATGGTGAGCAGGGAATGCCTGATCATCACTCAACAGCAAATGAGCTAGGACCTCAGCCTTTCTCACTTCAGTTTTAGAGATCTACCCCAAACCCCTCAGACTTTATATGGATCAGAATGTTTGTTACTAGCCCCTCTCAGTATAATGAAAAGAACAAACCTGGATAGACTTTGGACGGTGATGTGTGTCTGAACATTGTGGTATGGGCCTATGCCTCTAGTTAGTACAGGCATGTCGCGTTTTTACACACATTTAACTTGCGCGATTTTGGCTTTACGCGGTTGGCCAAAAAACCCCAAACCAAACCAAAACAAAAAACCCCACAAACCTCTGCGGGTGACCCCAGTTCAAGGGGTCTGGCTTGGGACTGACTGCAGGGCTTGGGGCAGGCAGCCCGCCGCGGAGGCCGGGGCTGGAGCCAACAGTCCGCCTGCAGCGGGGACTAGAGCTGCAGCCGGCAGCCCGTCTGCTGCGGGGACCGGAGCCGGAGCTGGCAGCTTGCCCCCCCGCTGCAGGGACTGGAGCCGGCAGCCCGCCCGCCGCAGGGGCCGGGGCCGGAGCCGGCAGCCCGCCCGCCGCAGGGGCCAGAGCCGGAGCCGGCAGCCCGCCTGCAGCGTGGACTAGGGCTGCAGAGGACAGCCCGCCCGCCGCGGGGACCGGAGCCAGAGCTGGCAGCCCACCTGCCATGGGGGCCGGAGCCGGCAGCCTGCCCGCTGCGGGGGCCAAGTCAGCAGCCTGGGGGAATCAGGGCTGGCAGCCTATTGTTGGGGGATGGAGCCCTGGACCCCCCACATAAGTGTGGGAGACCCCCAGTTTGAATATCAGTGATCTATAGTGCTGGCCATTCTGACCGCCATTGAACTCAATGGTGTTTTGGCTATAAGAGATTTTGGCTATATGCGGGGTCCGCAGAACGGAAGCTTCGTGTAAGATGTGACACGCCTTGTACAGGAAAAACAAAGTCAAGATTCTTTCTGTCCGAGGTACTTACGTGGTCCCCATTACCATAGAATCTGAGTGCCTGACAGTCTTTAAGGTATTTTCCCTCACAACACCCTTGTGAGGTAGGTCAGAGCTATTACCCTATTTGTAAAACCATAGTCCAGTTTGTAGAACTGAGGCACAGGCAGACTAAGTGACTTGCCCAAAGTCACACTGGCAGGCTGTGGCAGGCACTGAACCTGGATCTACCAAGTCCTAACCATTTTTTCTTCAGGACAAGGGGACAAATCCTCAGCTGGTCTAAACTGAGGTTGTTCCATTGAAATTAACAGAGCTATATTGGGTTGCAGCCACAAGGACTGGGGCCCTCAATATCTCAGAACTTCATTTCAATACAAAATAGGTGAATAAGCTTGGAAAAAAACAACAATTTTCCTTTTTGGGCTCTTTCTTCTGTTCTAGAAATGATCTGAAAGGATATCACTATGAACGTTCAGAGATGTTTCCTTACATTACCCAGTTTCATTTTGGCAAACCTTCTTCTGTAGTTCTTCTTAGAACTAGCACTAACATTGCTGAAACTTCATGAGAAAGCCTAGTTTTGTGAGCTTTCTAGCTCAAGTAGGTGCTGAAATCTTCTTTAGAAAGATTGTTCTGAGGTAATTGCCAGTCTTATTTAGCAGACACAGTAGGTCTCAATTATTTAGATAATGGCATTGTAACATCTATCTCCTAGTACCGTTGCTCAGATACCAGATAATGGGTTCTTATGCTGAACCTATTCACCCTTCCATTTTTTATTTTTCCATACATCTCATCTACCCAAAGTGTTACGAAAATGATATTCCATGATTTCTAATAGTAAAATGCTGGGTCCCTTCCCATGCAGAACCTTTGCAGTGTATTCAGTTTGCCTCTCGCCAGCAGTATCTGAATAGCCCTTGCCCCCTTCATCACAAATCTGTTGAATCACCACAAAGGTTATGAAATAAGTGTCTGTACAGAGCAGCTATGCTAAGCTATACTTCTCGTGCAGGCTCTTGCTTTTCCATTGACTGCTTAGATTGCACACGAAGAGACGGGGTGGCGTTTGTTGGCGAAGAATCCGCTTCTTTCAAGAAAATGAAATTAGAGGCCAGAAATTGCTCTGCTTGATATATTTATAGGCATTTGACCTGTTAAAGGCCTAAGTGTGCATGCTGCTAACAGGCTTTAATTGAAATGTGCTTTTAAGTGTCAGTCACAAGGGTCCAATTGAATTGAAGGAATATGACTAAAAGTGTGTGTTCGGGTATGCAATAGAGCTGTACACAATATTCAGTTCAAACCATACAATCTTGAGTCATTAGAAGTATTTTCTGTCCTCACACTATTTAAGCCTTTTCTGCAAACTTTTCTGCTGTGCCCATCCCTGCCCAGTGTCACCAAAGTGGGGATGACCGTCACAGCTTGGCCCCTACTGCCAGCACCTTCAGCTCTCCTAGAGAGTCCCTCAGAAACCAGGCTGCAAGGAAGGAAGCCAGGTTTGCCCTGCAATTGCTCCTCCATCTAACAAGGACTACTCTGTGGGCTGCTGTGCAAGCATGCCATTGCTTCATCCATCCCTTTTTGGTCACTCTCAGTGCTGGTCCCCACTCCTCACCGTCACCCATCAGCTATCTTCCTTAGTGCAGTACAACACAGCAGACAATATGAGGAAGGAGGCAGGGGCTAGCATGGCCTGCCTCACACTCACTCACTCACTATCTGTCCCTCAGCAACAGCCCCACATTGCAGTCCCAGCACAGGGCAGTGGAAGAGAGCAGGACATGGGCAGGAGCCAGGAGCTGATGAAAAGGAAATGATGAAACGCAAGAGAGTGAAAGGGAGAGTTGTGGGGAGGAGACTGGACTATTACAGGTAGAAGACCTGGGGAAATGGAGGTGATGCGCAAAGAGGGAGACCCTGGTGGAGAACAAAAATGTTGGGCAGAGGAAATATAGGAGAAAAAACACTGATGGTAAAACTAGGGAGGATGGTTTTGCAGTCAATGCAGATAGGACTGCAAGTGCCTCGGCTCGATTCGTTGCTTTGTTACAGAGTCATCCTGTGACTCTGGGTAAGTCCCAAAACTGTTCAGTAGCTTATGTTCTTCTTGCGGCAGAATGCCGTATGGATAGAGTTCTACCTGGCAAGGAGGTGAAAATAGCTTCTCAGGTGGAAGGAGTTCTCTAAATGCCAAAGTATTACCACTGCTGTAGGCAGGGGGTGACAGGCTGGATCAGACAGTGCTCACTCACTCACACCACTCGTGAACACAGAGCATAGACCCTCCTGCCCTGAAAACACAGGATCCCTTGCTCGAGCTAAAGGAGAATCCCACTGGCTCTAGCGATGCTGAAGCCTATATCCCATGTGGGCATATAACCACTAAAGGGAGACACGATCACATTTAACCTTGTCTTATGTTACACCCACTAGTGGGTGGTTGTGTGGCACCATCCACTACTTCACATAGTATAGTATAGACCAGGGGTCAGCAACCTGTCAGAAGTGGTGCACCGAGTCTTCATTTATTCATTCTAATTTAAGGTCTCACGTGCCAGTAATACGTTTTAATGTTTTTAGAAGATCTCTTTCTATAAGTCTATAATATATAACTAAACTATTGTTGAATGTAAAGTAAATAAGGTTTTTAAAATATTTAAGAAGCTTCATTTAAAATTAAATTAAAATGCAGAGACTCTCATACCGGTGGCCAGGACCCGGGCAGTGTGAGTGTCACTAAAAATCAGCTTGTGTGCCGCATTTGGCACGCTTGCCATAGGTTGCCTATCCCTGGTATAGACATGCAGGTGAGCAAGCATCTGTGCCCCTTCTGGATACACCATGTCATATTTATGTGTGAGAGAACAGGAAAGAGAATGTCTATGTGAGATTCCTTATTTCTAATTCTGTCAGGAAATTCATTTTTTTGCCCCTTAGCATTTAATTTGATTCCTGAAGTTTCTCCCCACTGTACAGTGCAGGGATAAGGGGCCAGTTACATTCTGAATGCCATTTTGTGACAATTTATGAACAAACAAGCTCTCCATCAAACCAATTCTTAGAAGTGTCACTCCGGGCTGGCGCTGAGCAGAGATTAAACGAACCTTCCTTTCTTATTTGATGTTTTGAATTTCACTGCTCCTCTCTTTCATTAAAAATGAACTAAGGAAGTGGGGTGGGGAGGAGAAGAGAAGCAGAATAAAATAGAAGCCTTTTACATCTAAAAGTCAAGGTAATTATCTCTTACATCCAGCCCACTCCGCCAAGACTTTGAATGAAGCCATCATTAAAATCTGTGTCCATCTGGCAACTTTTCCACATCTAATTAGGTGAAGAAGCCAGTTAATGGATATGTTCAAATGAAATCCTTTTTAAAAAATTACTTTTACTTTCAAACGATTCTCCATGTACAACCTGGATGCTGCTTTCTCTCTCTCTCTCTCTCTCTCTCTCTCTCTCATCAGATGCTTCAGGACCACAAGAAAATAAATTTGGAGAGAAGGTTCCTTTCACAGGTAATGCATCATGACTTTTGAGGTGAGCATGGGTGGGGGAGAAGGAAGAGGAGAGCTGGCCTGTGAAAAAGGATGCTGTGATTTAGATTGTGAGGTGAGTGAAAAGGGGGTTGAGGGACTGGGAACTATTAAAGCCAGTTGCAAAGACACAGCCTGACGAAGTGGGTGGACTCAGTAATCCAGAGAGAAGTTCTCAGCCCTTTGGGCAAGTTTGAGTTCTTTTGTGCAGGGAGCACTTTTGAAGCTAGCTAAGTCCACTGGTATTGTGTCAGTGTGTGTCTGTGGAGGGCTTCCTTTCAATGCTATGACTGTGTCTCTGTAGCCTTTCAGAAAATCAGATGCTGTATTCTTCAGACTGGGGAAGAATTCCTCTCATCCATCCCTCTGGTGAACTGTTAAAGCTTCCACCACCCTAATATCAAAGAGCTGATAGGTGCCATTCTTCCACAGTCTGGAATAGGATGGCTGTCAGGGATGGTTCCTGGGATCCCCTGCCCCAAGAAACTATGTGTGATTCACAGAGGGGTACCAGTTTTCAGGCAAGTTGCAGATTTATGACGGGACTACACCCCTGTTGCTGTGTGAGTTCACTGAACTGAGGATGAACAAGAGGTGTGTTGGAAAAGATACCCCACCTGCAAACAGGCCATCATCCTCCCACCCAAGCACTCCTTTGTGGTGGAGTATAGTTTGGCTGCACACTGCCTCAGTTTCCCCTTCACTGAGATAACAATGAGGTCCCTTTAATAGCCCAGTCAAGGAAAAGCCAAACATTTTATAGCAGTGTCTCTCTCTTTAACAAAGCCGTCTGAAAGGAGCAGATGTATGGCAGTTTAAAGGCTCTTTCCTTAGATAAAACTTAAAAGTCCTAAAACGGAAGTCCCTGGGCTCCAGCAGCAGCTCCTCCTGCTGTAAGGCCTCAGGCAACTCTGCTGCCTGGAAAGATCTGCAGCTTTTCTGGGCACAGTCTCTCCCAGGCCTTCCTGCCTGGAGAGGTCTATACTGTAATTGCTTTTCCTTCTGCTTTAGGAGCACCATTTCTGCCTAGTTCAGATGCCCAGGAAGCTCCCCTTCCTCCAGAGCTCCCTATCTCCTCAGGTGCTTCCCCAACTGTCTCCTAAGCCTTTTATTAGGCCTAAGTGGTGCTTACTTATTTAACTGCTTTCCAGCTGCTGAGGTAATTAGCTATGCCCAGGTAGAGCTGGGTTGACTCATTCCCTTCAGTAGCTTGTCACAGGCAAGCTGGGCATCTGACTCCCCTTAAAGGGCAAGCCCTGTGACACCACTCTATATAGAAAAACCTCAAATTCCCAAAGCCAGACCCATTGGCTAGCAGGGGTAGGAAGGGAGCTATGTGGTGCAGTGATCCCAGAGTCCTACTTTGGTCACGGTAGCCTGGCGGGCATCAGTCTCAGAATGCTGAAACTTCCTTTAAAACGACAAGGGAAAAGGATCTTTTGCAATGTAGCACCTTGTATACCCCTCAGTGAGGCCACCACAAACATCAATCCCTTGCACACTCAACCTAAGATCACTGGAGAGAGAGAGAGAGCAAGTCTAGTGTGACGATGTCATCACATCCCTCTTCACGCTGTGCAGACCAAGAGCTCTGAGATTCTGAACAAAAACCATCGCCATGATGAAGAACAATTGGTCTGGATCAGGGGTTCTCAAACTGGGAGTCGGGTCAGGAGGTTATTACATGGGGGGTCGCGAGCTGTCGGCCTTCACCCCAAACCCCACTTTGCCTCTAGCATTTATAATGGTGTTAAATACATTTAAAAGTGTTTTTAATTTATAAAGTGGGGGGTCACTCTCAGAGACTTGCCATGTGAAAGGCGTCACCAGTACAAAAGTTTGAGAACCACTGGTCCAGATGAATGGAAAGGAGCAGTGATGAAGAAGCCTTCTCTCTTCAGTGTGGCTATGAATGGCTGATACAGATATGGATGAACAATAGCATCAGCAAAAATAAGCCCTGCAAAGGGCTGAGAAGGACCAATAATCAATAATCGACTAACTGGCCCTGTGTCCTTCTCCCCCTGCCACCTCAGGGCTTTATTCCATGCAGCTTTGGACACCTGGAACCTCTTCCCTAAACCAGACAGATAAACCTCCATTCTCTCTCCTCTTCCAAATTCTTCCTTAAAATGGGTATCTTCCCTATAATTTCTAGTCCTTGTTCAGAGAAGTGGCAGCTAATCCGATGACTGATGAGCAAAACCCTACACTCAGCAAATGCAAATCACAGTAAACTTGTATGGAACTAATCAGACCCCATGCTGCCTTCACTGCTCAGTCACGCTGCTTTAGATCACACACCCAAGCCTATCCCGGATGTATATTGTGTATTTAGATTGCAAGCTCCTTGGAGCAGGGGTCTTATCTTTGTACCTGCCTGAAAACACCAGACTGCGGTTGGTGTTGTTCAGATAGTAAGGAATGGGCCAGCTCTTCAGATGCAGCTATGGAACGCTTGGCACAGCTGGAGTGGTTTGTTTGGGTAGTGCAGCAGTGTTCTGCTGGTATAAAGCTGCCCTAAAGCCAACTCCACTCTGTGTGATCTCCTGTCCAGGATGCTTGGATAGCAGAGAGCCCTATAGCAGCTCCTATACCATATACCTTCTGCAGAGGCATTCGTGTGCCTGGAAGGTAACAGGCTGCCATATTGCAACCTTGGGGGTGATGGTGCCAGTGTAAATTACCACATCCTTCAGGATGCTTTACCTTGCACTGGTGGATTGTCTCAGAGAAGGGACTGATCTCATAGTGAACTGCTTATTTATGTGAAGGGAAGGGGTCAAATGTTGAAAGGGAAGGGGGTTTGAGGATAGTGGAAGTTTGAAGCTGGGAACTGCTATCAGGGGAAGACAGGAGGTATGAATGATGTAAGAACAATGGGGAAAGTATCTTTACAATTGGTGTAAATTAGTATAGCTCCATTGAAGTCAAAGATGTCATTGAAATCAATGGCTCTACACGTATTTACACCAGCTGCAGATCTGGCCCTAGATGTTCAACTAAACCCATCAACAATCCCTCGCTCCCATCCAAAAACAAATGAACTCAAACTTGTAGCTAAAAATAGAGCCGAGTGATTTTTTTTCAATGAAAAATGGTATTTAGATTTAGATCTCTCACACACAGATTTAGATCTCTCACACATGCACACATCTTTGATGTGTGTGCATGTGTGAGAGAGAAAACAAATATTTCCATTTTGGTCAGATTGATTGTTGTTGAAAACCCCAAAACTAAAAACCTTGTGGTTTCGATAAACAAACAAAATCCGGTTTTGGTTTTTCAACAGAAACTTGATTAATTCCATGAAAAATGTAGATTAAATATGTAATGGAAAATAAAGTAAATTTTATCTACTAATAAGCCATGTACATACAATCCTGATCCACTTTGCTTGCATGTTGCACCTCTTTCCTCCATTCTTTGTCTCTCTTTATCCCTGCGCATTCTTTCAGGCAGATAATCTGTCTGTGTGTGTGTTTGGAAAGTATCTAGCACCTTTTGGCACCACCCCCGCAATATTCTAAAAGAATAACAACTGCGGAGTATAATAGTTCCCTAAATTCTCCAAGAGAAATAGTTGAAGTCTCGTAGATACTGACACAATGACAGAGGGACACGCCGATCTAAAAGGTCTTTTCCATCTTTAATTTCTATGACTGAATTCCCCACAGATGACAAAAGCACTAGAATGATTTTTGTTTTCATTTGCTTGCAAAGCCTGGGTCTAAATGTTAAGAGAGCCCACAAGGGTTAATGTTCATTGAAGTTCAACTCTCTAACCTCCAACTCACTGCAGCTCTCAGATTAACATCACTCAATTGTCATTATAGCTAAAGATAAGAAAGCCTGATAAAATGAGGCATGGATGGACAGTGGATTGAAATAGAGCTTGGGCAAGGATTGTAGCCAAGGAGCGCTTAGAGGTCATAAATACTTCAGAAGAAAAGGACTCTAATCATAGAGACAATCATAGCTTACCGCAGTGTCACCCTCCATAAGCTGCCATAGATGCTGTTTTGCACCTCACCATTCATGGGCATGTTAGAAAAAAAATGCACAATTCAGATGTCCGGAGTGAGTGAACAAAGACCCCTTTCCTTTAATGTCACCTCAGCTTTCAGGAACAGCGATTTCTTCAAGGCCACTCAAAGAAGCTGTGGAGCCTATTAAAATATTTCTCATAATGTGTGGTAAATCCACCGCATCGGCATTAACTCTGCCTTGTGCATCTTCATCAACAAAGCAATGTCCCTTTTACCCTTTTTTTTTTTTTTTTTTACATTGCCAGCAAGAAAAGGGCAATTTATAATTTGCAATGAGCACAGTCTGGCTGGGATCCAATCCAATCCAGGTTGTGTAATGTTTGGAGGGGAATTGCTCAAGACCTTAATGTCTGGCATATGGTGTACTGCTTTCATTTCTGACCTGTGCAATTAAGGTCAGTGGTGAAAATTACATTTACAGCGGGTCTTTATTAATAATGTTTTATCTAAGGCTGATGATGACCTCTAGGAACAGGGATCCAAGAACCACAAACCAAGATACAAGATACAATGACAAACAGAAAGTGCTTCTTTCATTCCCTTGACAAAGCTCCAGTGTGGATTTTCTTAAGCATTTTGCCCAGGGCTATGAAACTGTAAAGACTGATGTCATGTCTGGGTCAGAATAACAGGTGGCACCCACAGTCTGTGCTACAAAGAGATATTGGTTTAACTCACATGGTGGATTTCAGAGAAGTATGAGCATGCCCTAGGGAATTCCACTTGTTGGATTATTTATGTATCTTTCCTCTCATCACCACCTGTTGACTAGCAGGTGGTTCCACTTATAATGGCTTTGGGTTTTTGTTTAGGTGTATGACAGCATCAAAGACCAGCTGCCCTCCTTTCAGAAAACTTGGAGGTTTGCAAGGTTCATGAACTATTGTTTTAAGTTTCTAAACCGGTTTGAGCTTGCAAACCTTTTCTTTGCTCCAAATTTTTTCCAGGGTGATACATGAAAAAAAATAAATCCAACATGTTCTTCTAGTTAAAGCGAAGCCCATATTAAGTATAGAAATAGAAGGGCCTTGCCTCTCCAGCTTTCAAAATTAGGCAAAGCAAGTTCACTGAGATCTCTTTATGGGTCTGATCCAAAGCCCATTGATTTCAATAGCAAGATGCCCATTGATTTCAGTTGGCTTTGGGGCAAATCCTATAAGATTTTCTTTTCTATTTTATTCTGATATTTATACTGCAGCCATCCCTGTGATATCTGAGAACCTACATATGATCCACATCTCTGTCAGACTTCTCACAACCAACCATCCCAGTAGGCCAAGAAGGCACAGTGATAGACTCCTTAAACCATCAGGTACTCTTTGCATCTCACTATTGCTGATGCTGATTATTCAGATGTCAGTGGGAGATCAGATGTTTCTATTTAGCCATGTTAAAATGCATATTGTTTGCTGGCGCCCAGCTTGCCAAGCAATCCAGATTCCTTTGCCACAACTAATCCTCGTTCTTTTTGCTGATACAGACTAAAACGGCTATGTAACAGGGTCCTCTGCTTGCCCCTCTTCCTAGGGCCCGCTGGCTGCCCCAATAAAGCTGAGAGAGGCTTCTTGTTATGCAGTACCCGTGTCTTTATTTACACACAGTTCTCCCACTACCAGTGTTGATCTATATACAAGGCTTGCAGGACTAATTACCTCCTTTTCCAAGCAGAGTCAGCCCTCAGCTAAGAGACTGACCTTGCCCTAGCCATTCCTCCCTGCCTTCTGGCTCCCTCCCAGCCTTTATAGCCCTTGGCTTGTCAGGCCAGCAGGTGCAACCAATCCTCAGGCCAGGCATCAGGCCTTTTCTACCAGCCCCAATCTATTTCCCATGATTGAAGCTGACTGAGCAGGGGCTAATTAGGTGCTTTTGCACCAGTACCCTGCTACAGGCTACCGCTCTGAAACATCCCCCCAATTTGTGTGCTATCAGCAAATTTTATCAGTGATGATTTTCTTTTCTTCCACATCATAGACAAAAATGTTATGTAACACAGGACCAAGGACATTTCCTCCAGGTCTACTAGAAACACCCACTCAATGACGATTCCCTGCTTACAATTACATTTTGAGACCTTATCATAGAATCATAGAATATCAGGGCTGGAAGGAACCTCAGGAGATTCTGGTCCAACCCCCTGCTCAAAGCAGGACCAATCCCCAACTAAATCATCCCAGCCAGGGCTTTGTCAAGCCTGACCTTAAAAACCTCTAAGGAAGGAGATTCCACCACTTCCCTAGGTAACCCATTCCAGTGCTTCACCACCCTCCTAGCGAAAAAGTTTTTCCTAATATCCAAACTAAACCTCTTCCTCTGCAACTTGAGACCATTACTCCTTGTTCTGTCATCTGGTACCACTGAGAACAGTCTAGATCCGTCCTCTCTGGAACCCCCTTTCAGCTAGTTGAAAGAACCAATCAAATCCCACCTCATTCTTCTCTTCTGCAGACTAAACAATCCCAGTTCCTCAGCTTCTCCTCGTACCTCATGTGCTACAGCCCCCTTATTATTTTTGTTGCCCTCTGCTGGACTCTTTCCAATTCATCCACATCCTTCTTGTAGTGTGGGGCCCAAAACTGGACACAGTACTCCAGATGAGGCCTCACCAATGTAAAATAGAAGGGAACGATCACGTCCCTTGATCTGCTGGCAATGCTCCTACTTATACAACAAAAATTGCCATTAGCCTTCTTGGCAACAAGGGCACACTGTTGACTCATATCCAGCTTCTCATCCACTGTAACCCCTAGGTCCTTTTCTGCAGAACTGCCGCCTCACCATTCAGTCCCTAGTCTGTAGCAGTGCACAGGATTCTTCCGTCCTAAGTGCAGGACTCTGCACTTGTCCTTCTTGAACCTCATCAGATTTCTTTTGGCCCAATCCTCTAATTTGTCTAGGTCCCTCTGTATTCTATCAGTTAGCCAGTTTATCTGTGTCCTATCTGTACCCTATCTGTTAGCCAGCTTTTATTCCATTTAACGTATGGAATGTAACATGTTTGTTTTATGTTATTGTTGTTTTTTAATCAAAATGTTGTGTGGTAACAAAGTCACACACCCTTTCAGATGTTTAAGTATAGCATAGTATCACTATTATCTTTTAACCCCTTCTGGGCTGCAATCCAGACAGTGAGAGATTGTGTCTCCACCTTCCCCATAATCTTGGGTGTCTCACAATGTTTTGCTTTTCCAGTTCCTCACCTGAACCATTCATAACCATGTCTGTGTAGAGCTGTAGTCCTGGCCCAGCAGCTCTGACACCAGCCACACTCCAGCCACACTCTGGCTTCCAGTAGCCTTGGGAACTACTTGCAGGTTGATCCCAAACCACACCCAGTCCTGAATTTCCCCCTAAAACCTGTGTTCTGCACTGTCCAGCCCTCTTCTGGACAGTTCAGATATTAGCGGTCCATGGCCCCTGTAACAGGTCAATATGCAACAGTTTGCTGCTTTCATTTGAGTTATCAGAGTTCAGTTGAAAGAGAACACTGGGTTAGTTTTGATTAAACAAATAAAACAAGTTTATTTAACTACAAAGAGCTAGATTTTAAGTGAGTACAAGACATTAAAATCAGAAATGGTTACAAGAGAAATAAAGATAAAATGCTTTCTGGTATCTAAAACTTAACAAACTAGACTTCAAGTATCAAAGTAAAGTCCTTACCCCATGCTCTCCAGCAACATTGCTGACCAAGAGCTTAAGACAGGATCTCACCCTCCCTAAAGTCAAAGGCCTGGTTCCTTTGTCTTCTTAGGTGAAAGAGCGTGAGAAAGATAGGGAGGGAAAGAAAGAGATTCTGGGGTGTTTTAGGGTGGGCTGTCGGAATCCCAGTGTTTATGACATTACAGTTCATCCCCAATGCACGTCACAAAGACATCCGCTGTGACACCACTGAGTGAGTCAGACCAAAGGGCCAGTGGATTTAAAAGGCCATTTCATTTAGCGGCGGCATAAGAGATTATTCTGAGACAGCAAAAGGAGATGTCAGAGCCAACAATGATGGAATGACCCTCGGATCTTTAGAGGATGACATATTATGAAAAACAATATGTGGGGAAGAGAATGAAATAGAGGAATCCAGTCAAATGCAAGAGTGCATTTCTGATTTATGTGATGAGAAATGTGTAAATACACAGGGAAAATATTCAGACCACAAAATGGCTTAGGCAGGTGCACACAGGCCCACCCATTCTGATATAAGAATGTCTGGAACATTTCTTCTCCCTTTTCTTTTCTTTTTCTTTCCTGTATTTTACTAAGGATAAAAAAGAAAGCAAGAAAGCAAACAATCTGTGTTATGTTACATGTTATTTGTTAATAAGAATTTGTCAATTATTTGTCATTAAGGATTCAACTAAAAAAAAGAAAAAGAATACCATAAACTTCAGTTTGCAATCAAGTACCCTGGCAATCCCTAGCAGTAAGGTTGAAAAGGAAAGCAGGATTTCAAGACATGAGGAGAAATAGGAGAAGAAATTTTGGTGAAGCTCTTCTTGAAAGACATCATCCCATTTTTTCATTGACATTCACCGTTCCAGTGGACAATACTGTTGAAATTGCCAATTTCAAAGTTTTTCTACTAGCTGTAGATTTCATGGAGAGGTATTGGTAATAGGGTATAGACCCTGTGTTGAGAGATCTATCAGATCCTTGGGATAGTCAGACACTTTTATCTCTAGGTTGCTGGTTCATGTAAACCCCTTACTCATCATCACCATAGCAAATCCTAAAGGGGCATAGCCTCCTTGCAGATCAGGGACCACTCAGATCTAGGTAGGCCTTTCAGACAGTCTAGCTGTATATTTAGTTTAAGTCCATCACTGGCAGTCTTATCATACTACTGAAGCATTTGGCACCCAGGTGATGAATGGCCGTGAAGTGGCATTTTTGGTAACCACGCCTCATAATTCTTGGTCTTCCATTCTAATAATACGTTCATGCCAAGAAAGCTGTCAAAACTGAATCAATACTGATGAAGGTGGATGGTAGATTTGGCTACAAATAGCCTCAATGCTGATATTGTCCCACCACATAATATGAAACAGCTGGCCACCCCCTACTGGTTAGTAGTCGTAAACATTCAGTGGATTATCAGTTGATGGCCTATGTCAAATATCAATCCAATTCCTAGAGACAAGTGTCTATATCACACACAGGAAACCTCCACCACTGCAAGTGGCAGTGGCCTCTTTGTCAGCCCTCTCAGGAGACAGATCAGTGACTGAATATGTCCTGGAGTCACCCTCTTAGCCCTAGAGGTTTGCTTCCAGATCAGAATGAAGGCCCTGTTATGGAGCGCTGTCAGAAAAGTTTGCACTGCTACTGCATGCTGGTACCTCTTTTGTGGATTATTAAGAGGAACGCAGTCTCCAAGGAGGCATATTCAGTCTATTTCAGGAGTGATAAATCCACATGAAAAAGTGATAATTAAAACAAATATGGAATGATATGCATATCTTGTATAAAATATGGTTAAAACATTTGAAACAAAATTTGTGGATTTGGAGCCTTTGGAGGCTGTTGTCTGCTAAATATCCACATAAATAGGCCTTCATTTTACACCTCAGGCCCCAAGTGAAAGAGCAAAAAGTTTAGGGTGACCAGATGTCTCAATTTTACAGGCACAGTCCTGATTTTAGGGACTTTTCCACACTTGCTGTCTGGTCACCCTAAAAAAGTTGAAGGGTGAAATCCTGACTCAATTGAAGTTAATGGGAATCTTTCCCACACTGGAGCTTAAGTTTTGCCAGAAATGTAGGTGCCCCCTTGGAGTCTGAAAAACACAACTTACACATGCAAGAGGATGCATGCAGGGGGACATACCTGCTTTGTACAAGTAACAGGGGCATCCACATTTTGCAACAGAAAATATATCCCTTTGTGGACTTCCATTTTTGCTGTTTGGTTTCCATGCAACTCTGAAAAAAAAGGCGTCTGCTCTCAAGCAAATGTCAGGATTTGTTCTATTTGTCACCACTGTCGTCTTGTTCTTTTTGTAATTTCTTCATCCCCCAGAAAAGTGTGATTCACAAGCAGCATCTAACCACTCTCCAGCTGGGTCTTGACAGAGGCACAAAAAGAGGTCAAGTGACTCATGAGAGGACATTCAATGACTCATGGGCACAGCAAGGCTTAGATCGTAGGAGCCTTTTCTGTGCCAAACCTTTGCTGTATGCACTAGTCTACCCAGATTTCTATTACTCTGCCAGATTCTCAGAGAGGGCCTTTGAATATATGTTCTCAGCCCATCTGGCTAAGCATGGGATTGAAACAGCTTATTGCTTTTAACAGAACTCCTGTAAATCATATTAAAAGTTTTTCAATAGCTGCAATATTTGAAATCAATATTCCAGACTATAATTAAAATTTGTATGTATATATAAAGGTAATTTTAAGCTTACTTTCATTATTATTTTCTCTGGCTTCTAAGCTGATTTACCTAGCCTGTTTTTTTCCTTTAACTAGGGATATCTTAATTTGATAGGGCTGTCAAGTGATTAAAAAACTTAATCGTGATTAAGAGCGCAACTAATTGCAGTGTTAAACAATAATAGAATACCATTTATTTGAATATTTCTGGATGTTTTCTACATATTCTAATGTATTGATTTCAATTACAACACAGAATACAAATGGTAAAGTGCTCACTTTATATTTATTTTTGATTACAAGTATTTGCACTGTAAAAAAACATAACAAATAGTATTTTTCAATTCACCTAATACAAGTACTGTAGTGCAATATCTTTCTCATGAAAGTTGAACTTACAAATGTAGAATTATATAAAAAAACCCAACCGCATTCAAAAATAAAACAATGTAAAATTTTAGAGCCTGCAAGTCCACTCAGTCCTACTTCTTGTTTAGCCAATTGCACAAAGAAGTTTATTTACATTTGCAGGAGATAATGCTGCCTGCTTCTTTTTACAGTGTCACCTGCAAGTGAGAACAGGCATTCGCAAGGGACTGTTTTAACCAGCATCACAAGATATTTACGTGCTAGATGCGCTAGAGATTTTTATGTCCCTTTATGCTTCAACCACCTTTCCAGGGGACATGTGTCCATTCTGATGATGGGTTCTGCTCAATAATAATCCAAAGCAATGTGAACCGATGCATGTTCATTTTCATTATTTGAGTCCAAGGCCACCAGCAGAGGGCTGATTTTCTTTTTTCGTGGTTTGAGTTCTGTAGTTTTTGCATCAGAGCATTGCTCTTTTAAGATTTCTGAAAGCATGCTCCACACCTCATCCCTCTCAGATTTTGGAAGGCACTTCTGATTCTAAAACCTTGGGTTGAGTGCTGGAGCTATCTTCAGAAATCTCACATTGGTACTTTCTTTGTGTTTTGTGAAATCTGCACTGAACATATTCTTATAAGGAACAACATGTGCTGGGTCATCATCCAAGATTGCTATAACATGAAATATATGGTAGAATGTGGGTAAAACAGAGCAGGGGACATATATTTCTTCCGCAAGGAGTTCAGTCACAAATTTAATTAACATATTATTTTTTTAATGAGTGTTATCAGCATGGAAGCATGTCCTCTGGAATGGTGGCTGAAGCATGAAGAGGCATATGAATGTTTAGCATATCTGGCACGTAAATACCTTACAATGCTGGCTACAAAAGTGCCATGCAAATGCCTGTTCTCACTCTCTGGTGACATTGTAAATAAGAAGCAGGCAGCATTATCTCCTGTAAATGTAAACAAATGTTTTGTCTTAGAAATTGGCTGAACAAGACGTAGGACTGAATAGACTTGTAGGCTCTGAAGTTTTACATTGTTGTGTTTTTGAGTGTAGTTATATAACAAAAAAAATCTACATTTGTATGTTGAACTTTCATGACAAAGATATTGCTCTACAGTACTTGTATGACTAGAACTGAAAAACACTATTTCTTTTGTTTATCCATTTTACAGTGCAAATATTTGTAACAAAAATAATATACTCTTTGATTTCACTTACAACACAGAATACAATCTATTCCAGGGATCAGCACATCCCTCGGCCAACACCACTTCTCACAGACCCCATTGGCCAGGAGCAGTGAACCATAGCCGGTGAGAGCTGCGATGGGCTGAACTTGCAGTCGTGGCAGGTAAACAAACCATCCCGGCCCACCAGGGGGCTTATCCTGGCGGACCACATGCCAAAGGTTGACAATCCCTATTCTATATGAAATTAGAAAAACATCCAAAATATGTAATACATTTCAATTGATATTCTATTGTTTAACAGTGGAATTAAAACTGCGATTAATTGTGATTAATTTTTTTAAATTGTGATTAATTGTGTTGAGATAATCACATGAATTAACTGTGATTAATCGGCAGCCCTAAATTTTAACTAGGATTTTTAAAAAACGTTTCATTAATATCCTATAAGTCCATAAACTCAGTAGAGGACAGATGTAAAGGGTCACACCCAGTGCAACAGCCTTGCACATACTGTTCATCTGTGTATCGGTGCACATACATGATACTCAGCCCTGTAGCCTCTTTGTGCCAACCACAGTTGTGCAGGGGGTGAGGAAAAAATAGACATGTCACTTGGAAGAAGAAGCATGCTACTTGGGTATGTCTTCGCTACCTGCCGTGATCGATCTATGGGAGATCGATTCATCGTGTCTTGCCAAGATGTGATAAATCGATTCCCAAAGGCGCTCCCCATTGACTCCGGAACTCCAGCTCGCCAAGAGGCGCAAGGCGGTGTTGACGGGGCAGGCCATTGCCGACAGCTGCCGCCATGAGGACAGAAGGTAAGTCAGCCTAAGATGCGCCGACTTCAGCTACATTATTCATGTAGTTAAAGTTGCATATTTAGGTCGGCCCCCCCTACCCCCACAGTGTAGACCAAGCCTTTGCCTCCACACACGCAGACACAGCTATGCCTGGAAGTGACAGAACTGTGTGCACTACCACTGGCATATAAAGCCATAAGGAAATCATAGCTTCTATTTCAAATTAAAGCCTTTGCTTTCTACTCTCCTACACCACACCTCCGAGGAGTTTTTTCTCTCCTTTTTTAAAAAAATCGAATTCCCTTTTAAATGTTAGCGGGATGCTGTCCTGCCCCCTCACCTCCCCATCATGACCTCTTTCTGAGCCTGTTTCCCTGCGGTGTGCAGCTCAGGGCTTCTGTTTTCCCTGCTCTAGGTTGATTTATCACTCTCTAATGATTCTTCTAGCCACACTCTGCAGCTCAAAGGCCAATTTCCAGGGAAGAGGAAGAGAGGTTGCTGTGTAGTGCTCTTTGTTTATTTTCATTGCACTAAAACACTTGAGCAGGAGATGAGACTGGAGGGCTGTACTTTTTAAACAGGACACGCTTTTTAGCAAGTGAATGTTCCTCACCAGAAAGTATCCTGCCCATTCAGAATAAAGAAATGTGGCCTATATGTCACCATATAGAGTGAGTGCTCAGTGTTTGATAGATAGAATGACCTTGTCCCAAGGTGTTCCTGCAAATATCCTGTCTCCTAGCCACAAGCACACGCAGGCAGTTTCTCTTTTACCCTGTTTCAAAGCATGACAAAACACACCACAGGCTTACAAGGGGAGGAGACCTCCCTACTCGCCTTTCCCAGGCTCACTCTCCGAGTTTCCCTGTTCCTCCCAAATATTTATCCTCCTCATTACTGAGCCAATTGCCTCATTAGCCCAGCAACTGTCACCCAAGTGTCAGTAACCCCCAAGGGAAACTGGTTAATTGACTTCAATTAAGCTGCAATCTTCCTAGTGCTGCAGCAACCTCAGTGCCCAGGGTGCTATAGATAGCGTCCTGTCAGAGACGGGTACATCAGTTGTAAGTTCTTTGGAGTAATAACCACCCTTTTGTTCTGTGTTTGTACATCACCTAGCACAATCAGGTCTGGTGCTCTGACTTGTGTTCCTAGCCAATCCCGCAATACCAATAATACATTACAGTACCAGCAATCATCCTTTGGAGGAAACTTTGACCTTTAGAGGATTTCTTTCCACCCTCAAATATCCCCCAACATAGTGGGTCAAATTGTGCTCTCAATTTCAGTGTTTCAATCCAGTGTAACTCCACGGATTAGAAGAGTTTCATTAGCATAGCTGAGAGCAGAAATTGGCTTGTTGGTTATAACTTTTCTTCACCTTCATTAGACACAATAATCTGTCCATTAAACAACTGATTTATTGGGTCCCTGGAGTCCCATGATGTACAGTGTGTGTGTGTGTGTGTGCGTGCGCGCGTACATGTGTATAAAATACATTTCTGGAGATTTTGGCTCTTGTAAAAGTCTGTCTTGATCTGTAGCACCAGAGACAGTACACTGCCAGATTTCCCCATGTAACTCTATCAATGCACCTCATACCTGCTATGCAACCGCTCCTGCAATTCCAGTCTCAGCTCCCCATGGAACTGTCCAATAGCCTCAATCTTGACATGCATGTGACACCCCCAAGAGACTACAATGGACCAAGTGAAGACAAACTCATTTCGCTAGTGACAAGAAATCCAATCTTGAAGTCAGGTCTCCGGAGGAAAAGGCTGGAATATTAATGTCTTACTATCCTGAAACAGATCTCGTTTAGTAAAGCCAGATGGAAGTTCCAAGAGTCTCTCTTGTACAATTCCGAACAGTCATTGCTCAGCATTAGTCATAAGCCTTATCAGGTGATAGACTGTTTGTTCTCCACAAATAAAATAACAAGTGGAGTGGAGATTGCAGAGATGAACTGACAATCTGCAAAAGCTTTGCAGTGTTCAAGGTCTTTAGGATCAGAGGAAGTTTTCTGTCTTAGAAGCTGAACAGCCCTTTACGTCTCCTCTCAGAGAACCTATGGTTCTATCTATGTCAAATAAAATAAAATAAACCCTTTTAATCAATAAATGAATTAAAATAAACCCTTTACATGCAGAATCAGCGGCATCAGGTATGAGGAATGGGCCTGAAGAATCAGATCAGTGAAACAGGACTTTTTTTTTTTTTTTTGCAAATCCAGTTGAGACTCCAAAATCTCTCTGAGCAGCTGTAGCTTTGTCTTTTCCCCCCTCCCTTCCCCTCTTCACATGTTTTCCAGGCATGGTGACTGGAAGAGGGGCTTTCATCTTCATTAGGAGCCATACATTTCTGCTGTCTCATCAGACTCTTTTCACTACCAGCGCACATTTGTCTGCAATAAGAAAAATAGCTTCCCAGATAATTAGTCTGCTAAAGAATTTTTCTATGCTCCTTTCAGGGGCTGTTAAAACTTGCATAGAGGATAAACTGTTGCAAAATAAAAATTTGGCATGAGGCCTCCTCCACTTGCCCCTTCCTTCTTTTCCCCTCACCAGGAAGGGGGCA
>ML677372.1:9351635-9396601 GCA_007922305.1 Dermatemys mawii | reverse complement strand
TTTCCCCTCACCAGGAAGGGGGGAAGTGGAGGAGGCCTCATGCCAAATTTTTATTTAGCTCCCTTTTCATGCATATGCAAGTTTCAACTTTTGCAGCTCCTATTGCCTGAAGACCCCATTAAGACCTCCTGCTCCGAGGATGTTGCTTCTGATAGGAAATGCTTTATGAGTTCTGTGAATCTGCAAAAGTGGAATCTTATCTGACACAGAATCAGCACCTTGTTTCAGCACTGTACTCCAGAATTTAAGCTTTCCTTTAAACAAACTACATGTATTAACCCTTATGAACCAAGTGCCAGCCAAGGCTCCGATGTCTCCCTGAGGCAGCAGAGTACCGAAAACAAAAGCTGAGAGATGGGAACTGCCCCATTCGTCTCAATGGGGCGTTGTCGCCGAAACCTTGAAAATGGCAGATTAAGTGCGGACATTAACTATTTCACTGCTGATCATTTCAGCAGAATCAGTCAACCAATGTGTTGTCTCACAACCTGCCTCCCATTGTCTGTCTGCACTGCATCTGACAGAGAGCCCCCTAGCCTGGGTCCTCACACTCAAAATAGCCCTGTAGACATTGTGGCTTGAGTGCGCAAGCCAAGGGTGAGGAGATGGGGGGCTCTAGGCTGAGTTGCAACCTCTATAAGCTAGTTTTAGTGCGCTTAACATGAGCTCTGTGGTCTGAGGCTGGGAAGCTCACTCCCAGATGCACTGTAGGTAGCCTCCCTACATACCAGAACCCCCAGGAGTCCCTTGCTCAGCTGCTAAAACCTCCAACTTCCCCCTTAATAACATCTCCAATGCAGTTCTGTGTGGTCAATACAAAATCATGGGGGAAGAGTAAAACAAATGTCATTTTCCATCAAAGTACATAACATAGGGGGCTTCTTAACTGACTGTGTGACTCACTGTACCATTTAATGCATGACAGCCCCTCTACTTATGAATTTAAATGGCATGGCCCCAAGATTTCCAGTCTGCTACATCAGGCAGCTACAGAATCCAATGGACCTTGCTGCAGTATTTAGGTCCAGAATGACAGAGAGTACTTCTAAATGACAGTGGGATCATTAGAGAATTATTTAATCCCTTGACACTGATAATTAATCAAATTTTCAAGCCCAGTGTTTATTCTGCAATGACTAATTGTGCTCTGAGAAACTAGTTTCTAGACTTCAACCGTTTGTTCCCAATGAATAAGGAAATGGGAGTCGGGATTCCTGAGTTCTTTTCCCAGTTGTGCCACCTACTTGCTGGGCAGGCCAATTTGCCTCCCTGTGCCTCGGTTTACCCACTTGTGAAATGGAGATAATACTCATCTACTTCATTGGTGTGAGAGGAAGGTGGGTTCTAGTTATACTGGTGTAAAGCAGGGATAGCTCCATTAAATAGCATTTCATCAATATAAAACTCAGGTAAATGAGATCAGAACTGGGCCCAGCAATATGCTATTTCAGTCTCTCATAAAGGTGTTGAATAATAAATAGATAAAAGCATTAAGACATCCTGGATCTACTGCCAAAGAAATGGAATGATCAGTCTTACACTTTATCATTGCTGCTGTATAATAACCTCAGATTTCCTTTTAACTCCTTTACACTGGAAGAGAGATGATCTTCGACAGCAAATAAAATTTTGGTTTCAAGCAAATCTGAAGACTATCATGCATGATATAGAGACACATATTAAAGAAAAACCACAAAGCAATCAAGCAGCAGTGTCATAAATGTACAGGCAACTGAGCACAGTATTAGTCTCCAATTCCACTCCTTCCAACCTCCCCACCACCACCTCGCTTCTCCCCTTCTCCACCCCCCACAAATGTTTCTCTTCGGGTCAGTGGGGAAGTTAATTAGAACAATGGAGTTTCTGATGATAGAAGATGCCATTTTGATGTGATTTGGAGTCCTCTCTGTGCTTCTGATGAATTATAAATGACAGTGTCAGAAGAGAAGGACACCAGCAGTGACAGTTTCTCAGTCATGCTCACCATGTGTATGGTCTTTAGAGGAGTAGCTTTTTCTCCTCATCTGTTCATTTCATGCCATTTGCTATGACTTCCCTCCTCTCTCTCCCCGTTCCTTTGCCTTTCGTTTAGTATCCAGTGACTAAACGGTGAGATGGAGGACAATTCTTTTGTACGTACTTTGTGACTTGTGCACTGTAATGGACAGATTTGGACAGGGCTGGTGAGTTAGACCTCTGAATGCACCTTTAAGATGTGATAAGCCATGATACTGAGCACACACAACATCTGTGGATTTGACTGGAGCAGGTGTGGAAGTGTGAGCTGTGTGTTGTCATTTGCCTCCAGGCAGACAAGCAAAAAGGGAATCTGATGCTGATATGTTTATCACCAAGAGGAGAGTTTATTCTTCCTTCCTTCCTTCAAGTCCATACATCCACCACTGGTAAGACAGATAGGCTGGAGCCAGATCTGCATGTTTTGAATTACAGAAGACTATCAAGTGACAAAGAGTCCTGTGGCACCTTAAAGACTAACTAAAATCTTTTTAGAGCATAAGCTTTCGTGGGCTAATACCCACTTCGTCAGATGCATGCAGTGGAAGTATCCAGGGGCAGGTATAATAGGTAGGCAAGAACCAGGTGGGAGATAACAAGGTCAGTCCAATGAGGCTAAACCAGCTTGTTATCTCTAATCAGGGAGGGTGAGATGTTCCTCTAGCAGCTGAACTGGAGGTGTGAATAGCGAGAGAAGAGAAGCTGCTTTTGTAGTTAGCTAGCCATTCAAAATCTCTATTCAGTCCCAAATTGATTGTGTCAAATTTGCAAATGAATTGCAGCTCTGCAGTCTCTCTTTGCAGTCTGGACTTGAAGTTTTTTTGCTGCAAAATGCTGACCTTTAAATCTTCTATGGTGTGTCCAGTGAAGTTGAAGTGCTCTCCTACAGGTTTTTCAATATTGCCATTCCTGATATCTGATTTGTGTCCATTTATCCTTTTTCGTAGGGACAGTCCAGTTTGGCTGATGTACATAGCAGAGGGACATTGCCGGCACATAATGGCGTATATTACATTGGTAGATGTGCAGGTGAATGAACCAGTGATGGTGTGGCTGATCTGGTTTGGTCCTGTGATGGTGTTGCTGGTGTAGATGTGTGGGCAGAGTTGGCATCGAGGTTTGTTGCATGGATTGGTTCCTGAGTTAGAGTTATTATGGCGCGGTGTGCTGTTGCTGGTGAGAATGTGCTTGAGGTTGGCAGGTTGTCTGTAGGCCAGGACTGGCCTGCCTCCCAAGGCCTGTGAAAGTGAGGGATTGTTGTCCAGGATGGGTTGTAGATCACTGATGATGCGTTGGAGAGGCTTTATCTGAGGACTGTAGGTGATGGCCAGTGGTGGTCTGTTGTTTTCTTTCTTGGGCTTGTCTTGCAGCAGCAGGCTTCTGGGTACACGTCTGGTTCTGTTGATCTGTGTCCTTATTTCCTTGTGCGGGTATTGTAGTTTTGAGAAAGCTTGGTGGAGATCTTGTAGGTGTTGGTCTCTGTCTGAGGGGTTGGAGCAAATACGATTGTACCTCAGTGCTTGGCTGTAGACAATGGATCGTGTGGTGTGCCCGGGGTGGAAGCTGGTGGCATGAAGGTAGGCATAGCTGTCGGTAGACTATCAAGGGGTCTTACGCTTCCAAGGTTCACTATTGAGTCAGATCCTTGGGAGCACAATGGAACAGCATTATCATGGCCTCAGCCCTCACAGTGTCTGGTGACTCCTGGAGGGCAGGATTATTTTGTGGAATGCTAGTTGGCCAGGAACTCAAGCACCAGCAGAATGACTAAATTGACCGTTTCTGGCTTTCCTCCTACTCACTGGGGAAACAAGCAGGTGTAGGCTGAGATTGAGGCATTAGGGAAGGGGAGAAGAAAAACAAGGTCAACCTGATTCTGTAGCAACCTTCCTTAGCCATGAAGATGCATCTACATGAAGTGCAATTTCCACGAGACGTCAGAGATGCAATATGGTGCATCTAGGAAAGGAAGTAGAAATACTTTGGATCTGCTAAGAAAGAGAATCCTGAGAGAGGTTTCTGCAAAGAATCGCAGCAGGGAGCCTCCGCCAGCAAAGAAGGAAATATTTGCATAAATGATGCCAAACATTGGGCTAGATCCTACAAGCTGCTCTGTACATGCAGGATCTTATGCTTAGCCATAGTCCTGTTGAAGTCAATAGAGATGGGAGCAGGTATCTAAGCACATGGAACAGTCTGTAGGATTGGAGCCAGGGAATATACTTCTTCTAGGGAGCTATGCTGGGTTTGAATGTGGCACTTCCAGCCCTGAGACTTGATTTTAGAGGCAGGACAGGAATTCAGGCTTTTAATTTGACAGGTGCCAAATTAAATGAACAGGTATAAAAATAGTAATAAAAAAGAAGTCAAATATTTGTGTTCTAAATGCGGGTGAACCAGCCCATGACCATGCCTGGAGCAAAGGGGTGCAGAGATCATTGGTTGTTAACTCAAGTCCTATGGAAGTTCATGTTTTAAATGGCTATGCAGCTGCTAAACAAAAACTGGAATTGATTTCTATGCTAACGTCAAGGTCATGTTTCTGCAGTATTATGGAATGCATTAAGCATTCAATTTGTGTTCTTCAACTTACCAAAAATATAAACGTAGTTTATATTAAATAAACCTCTTCTAGGGTCTCTCCCTCTCTCACTTTATCTTTCTTGCCTTCTAGATTTAATAGAAAATGCATTTTAAAACTGGCAGCATTTTTTCTGCATTTCCTCTTCACCAGGTGGAAAACTGCATTGTCGGGGCGGGGGATGGGGGTGGGGGAAGAGATTTTGTCTTTCAAAGGGAATTAAAAGTCAGGGGGATCTGATTCTCTTCTTGTTCACAAAACAGTGTAACTCCATTGACCTCACTCTAGTTAGTCCTCACTGCTGTATCACTGAAGATTAATACAGCATATCTGCCCCTCGCGAGAGCTCCCTGGCCATCCCCATCCACCTCCACTTCATTCAAGTCTGGAGGAGCAACACATTCCCTAAGGATGCAGATTTGGAAAGTAGAGTCCCCAACCCTCATGAGCTAAGCTTGTTCGGATACAGCCTTTAATCACTTGTGTTACAGCTTCCAAACTCCCATTCAGGAGCAGCCCTAGGCCCTAGCTGAATTGCCAGCCAGGGTGGAAAGAGTTTTCAGTACCCCTGCTCGATGGCCTAGCCAAAAAACCTCCAAAAAAGTCAATGGCCAATCAATAGAGCAAAAGTCAATGGCCAATCAGAGTGGAGCAAAAAAATAAACATATAGGGGAAAAAAACTCAGCGGCACAGTGGCACAGGCTCCCTGCCCACATCTGATGACACTTTGCCAGCTTCCCCATATGAGCACAAACCCCTGCTAGGTAACTTCATTGCCTTGCTAAACTAGCTTTGGGTAAGGACCAATCTTTTGTCTAGAGTAACTAGATTTCCAGCTATTGGATACTTAAAGTCAACCACTCTCTGCTGTCAGTCTGTATCTCTCCATGTTAGGACTTCAGCTCAAAATGAAGCCAACCAGGCAATAAAGAAGGCAAAAAGCTGCACATTCAAAATGGAGTGTGCAGCCTGACCCAGAACGTGGAGTCCTGATCTCACACAGACTGTACAGACAGATTCCCAAATTGTTACCAGCCACCTCCACCAGAAAAAGGGAGTTCCTAAAAATCACTGACAGCACATGGAGCAATAAGATATGACAAGAGTTGCATTTCCCTCCTAGGTAGCCGTTGCAGCCTACTTCTGATGATAATGATAACATAAAGGATGAGAACAAAGCCCATGTGACTAGCTTATGAAGATGTTCAGGAACCCCTTCAAAATGTTCTGCCTGGTGTACATAAGTATATCATTTTCATTTCCTATTTCACCTATCAAAATGAGGGCTTAGATGCTACTGCAAAATCCCCATCCCATCCCTACCTTTCTACAGCAGTTCTACGGAGCCAAGGGTCTAAGGAGAAGGATTTGGCTTTCAAAAGACCAGACTAAACCAGAATCACAGATCTGATCACCCCATAGCTCTGGAGATATTGAGACGCAGATCCAGATCTCAATACTGTGACTCTCCCCTGCTCTAACTCTTTACCCATTGGTCCTTTCAAATTAAACTTTATGCCTTTTAGTAAGAGCTCTACCCTGTGAGGGGTCAAGGCACTCTGGGTTTCATCCAGCCGAGCACTGAAGCAGGTACTTAGATTTAAACAACCCAGCTAGCCCCAGTGCTTTGCTGGATTGGTCCCAGGATGCATAGCCTTCCCTATCTGGCCCTCCATACAATTTAGCAACCCCAATATGGCCCTCAGGCCAAAAAGTTTGCCCACCACTGGTTTAGGGTCACCCCAAGCATGGGGTGCATTCTGACCATCCTGGCTAATATCACTTATAGACTTATTTTTTATGAACTTATCTAGTTCTTTAATGAACCCAGTTATACTTGTGGCTCTCACACATCCCATGGCAATGAGTTCCACAGGTTGACTGTGCACTGTGTGAAAAAGTACGTCCTCTTCTTTGTATTAAACCCGCTGGAGTAATTTCATCAGGTGACCCATGATTTTTGTATTCCAAAGCAAGAACTCCAAGCGTGAACTCTGCTAGATGCTTCTTGGACTAACACTGCATTTCATGTAACAAATAATATGCTTATTGCCAGAAAAAAATCTTTCTTTGCCTCATTTATATTCCAGTAAATTCCAATAGATTTACTTCTGTTCATCTTCTGCTCTTTGCTCCTCCGGGCTGGTTGTGGGCAGCATGTCCAGATCTTCCAGCCCTGGGCTGTCATGGTTCTTCCTAACTGATACACATATTGAAGTCTGAAAGAAGGGTGCATATTGCTAAGAGATTATACAATGAAATACTCCCTTTTCTCCTAGCTCCAGCTTACAGCATTTTTAATGCACAGGGCTTCAGCTGAGCCCTCTGGTGAATCAAAGTCATTCTGTAAAACTGGAACCTTGGCCTTGCATATATATTTGCCCCTCTATGACTTCCCTGGCATATTTATTCAGTTTACTAGTCAAAACTAGTTTCATGCTACACTAAGCCCAGCAGGGTCAACATCTAACCTACGAAAATCAAGCTGTCACTTTTCCCTCTGCTTCATACATCATCATCAACCAAAGCCAGATAATGGGAAGCAGGCTTTGATCTTGGAATGATTATTGTTGCTGCTTCCTGAAGATGCAGCATGAATGGGGCAAAAAGGGGGCGGGGACATGCACTTTTTCTGAGGTTTGACTTCTCAGGGCTGGGGAACGGGAAGAAATGTGTCGTGCCATATAAATGCGGTGTACACACCAGGTGGGCAAGGCAGTGGTGTGTGTCTCCCCGGCAGATGCAGCTGTGGTCTGATGAGGTTAAACAAAAGCAAAGCACAGAGGGAAGAGAAGGTTTTGCATTCCAGGAACCATGTCAGTGCGAGCAAGGAAAGTGATGTGCACACAGAACACGTGTCAGGAGTCAGCCAGACTAGCATTCCGTGGCATTCAAATGTCCCCCTGAAATATCTTTGGCGCGTCTTTTGCGAACAGACAAGCTGATTTGTATAAAACAAGAAAAGGCTTAATCTTTGCCTAATGCTCCACCCAGGCCCCAGCCCCCCTGCAATGAATCGGCACTGCAAAGTTGAAATGAACCCCATCTGAAACTCAAAGCCCAAACTCCAACCAACACCAAACTTGTTTGAAGAAGTTTTCCTACCTTGGTGAAAACGTCTCTCATTTGTGCAGACAGAAATGGAGCAAGAATCAGAAAACCATGTGGAAAGCTAATCCAGTGGCATCTGTGGACCTGTGTTACAGATCCATGGCCACTGTAATTGACAGTCAGTGTGGGCCGTCTCTCTGGTGGAAAAACACATGCCCCCGACACTTACCCTGAAGTAGAAGCTCTATTCGGTTTAGTAGCAATTGATCTGGCATCCTCTGAGGGCATCCAGCAGGGGACAGCTTTAGAACAGTTCTAACATGTTGACCTACTAGTAAAGCGAAGAGGTTTCACATCTGTACAAGGCACTGTAACCAGGCGAAGGATGTTCTGATGAGCTCCAGCTATACATCCAAATTTTGTGTTGGAACCAAACTTCCTACCCTTTCAAGGTTTGCGCAGAGCCACCATTCTGCCTATTGGGCCCTTTCAACATCTCTCCTGTTCACATGAGTTGTACAGGTACTCAATCTAAACCAGTTGGCAGCAGCCTCCAAGGGATCATCCCGCAGCTGAGAAATGATGGAGTGTACTGGTACTTTGGCCATACCTCTGGTCACCCAGTATGCAGAGATGATGAGGGGGCTTTACCCCATCTGAAAGCTTCCCCTACTTGGGAAATTGTCAGCTGGCCAATTATGACCAATATCTGGCATTTTTTGCAGCACCTGAACTGTGCAAAGGGGCCAGGTTGTGGGGAAAAATGTGTCCCAGAATGGTGGTTTCTGCAGCAGTTTTCCTGTTCAGGAGAGCCCAAAGTGCCTGTTGTGTTTGGTGCAGACATGCACAGTAACCATTGTGAGCTCAGCACGAGGCCTTACAGAGCCTGGGACAGTGAGAGGGTGGGAACATTTATAAGGCCACTAGGGCTAGATGTCTACTTTTTTCCAAATCCTGCCCTGATGATCTTTTAACCTCTTACATGCCATTGCTAGACCGAAGGATCGATCCATTCGACTCCTCCTCCCCATTCATGGTGAGCTGAAATATTATTAAAGTGTTGAAAACATAATTAAAAGCGCCTATTTCTGTTGCAGGGCACACGCTGAGCAGCGCTTTCAGTGCTGTTCTTATTCCTGCCTGCTGAAAAGTGCAGCCCCAGAAAGCTTCGTCTCAGGTTGTCAGTTTTACATATTGTTATGTTTAGCATGCAACCGGCAAGCCTCACCTGCGCTTCAATGGAACGCAGCATGGCCCCTGCTATTGATTAATTTGTGCTAATTAAAAACAGCAGTGTTTCTGCAGAAAAGAAAGATGTGTAAGTGTCAATAAATTATGGGAAATTTCACAGATTAAAGATTGCCAACTTCTGCTTGAAAATAACTAAACAAATGTTAATGACTCTTTCCCAAGAACCCAGGCTTTCTGAATGGACGTTCTCATTGAACTGTTCAGTTAGACTCATACTTACAGGGGCATTATGTTTAGGGTGAAGACCCAAAACTGGATCTATTTTTAAAAAATTCATAGGTTCCAAGTCCAGAAGGGACCAGCCTGATTATCTAGTGCTGTCCAATGTCCTGTATAAAACAGGCTATAAAACAACCCCCAAATAATTCCTAGAGCAGATCTTCTGGAAACACATCCAATCCTGATTTTAAAATTCTCAGTGATGGAGAATCCATTACGACACGTAGTAAATTGTTCCGATGGCTAATTACTCTCACTTAAATATGTATCCCTTATTTCCAGTCTGAATTTGTCTAGCTTCAGCTTTCGACCACTGAATCGTGTTTTAACTTTCTCTGCTAAATTGATGAGCCCATTATTAAATATTTGTTCTCCATGTAGGTACTTAGAGACTGTAATCTAGTCACCCTTTACCATTCTTTTTAAGCTAAATAGATTAAGCTCCTTGAGTCTCTTTTTATAAGGCAGGTTTTCTAACCTTTTAATCATTATTGTGACTCTGCCCTGAAACCTTTCCAATTTATCAACATTCTTCTTGAATTGTGGACACCAGAACTGGTCACAGTATTCCAGCAGTGGTCACACCAGTGCCAAATACAGAGGTAAATAATCTCTATTCGTATTTGAGATTTCCCGTTTATGCATCCAACGATCACATAAGCCCTTTTGACCACAGCATCACACAGGGAGCTCATGTTCGGCTGATTATCAAAGTCACTGCTTCCCGGAACAGATGTGTTCTTTGAAAAGTCAATTTAATGATTTAAATTTGTTCATCCTTGTCATCCCTGCAAGCCGATGACTTAATGAGATTTTTTTAAATGCCAACAACACGACAAACCTACAATAAAACACTAGTGTCTGGAAACCTATGCCCATGAGCAACCCTACAATAACAAACCAGTTTGCATCCCAGAACTCATTAGCAACTCTACAGTAACAAATCTGCCATAGAGCGTGTGCCATGGAGGAAAACAAATTTTACAAAGAAAACAGTTTGGGGACATATTCAGCCCTACTCCTCAGCTGACCTTGAAGTAAAGGCTGGGAATAGAAGGGACTGCAACATTGGTTTAGGGTTAGGCCAATGCCACATTTGTGTTTCCCCTGTGCTGGGATTATTGTGGATCAGTTTGGGGACCCTGCTCAGTTTAGAGCAGCGTCAGGTTGAAAGTGTTTGCCCTTTTTCGTATCTCAGGGCATGGGGCACAGAACTTTATGGTTTCCTTTGTCATGGGTTTTACACCATCCTGAATTACAAAGTGCAGACTAATCCAAATGACTCAAAACAAATTTAGCTGAAACCATTGAGGTTCACTTGGTTTCCACCCAACGCCCTAAACTAGGACTTCCACTACCCATTCCAGGATTCTATAATACAGGAACACATGGACTCACCTATCTCTCAGCATGCAGCACTGGTGGAACCTGGAGGAGTCTTTTGGGGGTCTTGAAGCTGCAGCACTGAGACACAGGCAGGTTGCTCATCCCTGTCCTTCTCCTGAAGATCCTTCCTCAGAATTTGGGATATTGGCCAGCAATCCCAGAAAGCTGACGTTGGAGGGAACAAGACATCCATCTCCCTGGGCCCCCAGGACCCTAGAAGGGGGACTAAAGAAGCAGAGATGAAAGGATAGTGGTCTACCACTGCATTCAGAATATGTCCAAAGTCATGGGGCAGAGAGAGATTGGACCTGTGTACAGGGAGGGCTGGGAAAGCCCAAACAGGGTTTGAAATTTGCAGAAATGTACCTGAATGTTGGTGAACCCTAGGCAAGTTTTCAGGTTCATAATGATCTTGCCTGGGCTGGGGATTTGTCCCAACAGCTTTGTCCAGCTCTAGTTATTGTAAACGATAGTGAGGGAAAAACACATAGAAAGGTTCCTCAGCCCATGTCCCTTCCACTGACTATATGTCAAAGCCTTTTCAGAGCAAAAAAGTGAGGTGCAAAGAAACATTTTTTCGGTTCAAAATGATTTTTTCTTTTGAAATTTCCTTCTATTTTATTTTAAGCAATTCAAAAATGTTAAAAAAAATGCTCAAGATCAAAATGAAATATTGTAGGTCAATTTTTTTTCCAACTTTTTGATTTGCTGAAACGTTTTATTGACCTGAAAACTTTTTTCCCCTGATTTTTTTTGGTATGGCCAGTGAACTGAACAATCCGTTCTTCACACACAGTGCTAAATGAGTGCGTGTCTGTGACTCAGTGGTGGGGTGACCATATTTCCCAAAGAGAAAATGGGACATCCCCAGCCGCTTATCCGAGGCATCCCTCCCCATGAGGTTGTTGCCCGTCGCTGGAACCCTGTGGGCGTCCCCAGACGAGGCTGTTGCCCATCCCCCTCAGGAGGCTCATGCCCGTCACTGTAACCCTGCCTCTCCCATCCCCCCACTTCTACCTCCCACCCTCAGAGTGGGGAGCTGCCATCTCTTTGACAAAGGTGAGCATTTGTCCCGTTTGCTCTGCCAGCTGATCCAGTCAGCAAGGCCAAACGGGACAAATGCCTCCTTTTGAAAAAAAATTTGGAACGGCCTGGACAGGGCTTAAAACAGGGACCAGCCTGGCCAAAATAGGACATATGATCACCCTACTCAGTGGTTCATTGAATAATGAATGTACAGAACCCCACACCTCGTGGTTCACTTTAACAGTCAATATCCACACTGACTGAAAGTCATTAGTGCCTGATGATAGCCTCTGCAAAATGAATCTGTGACCATGATTTATGTATTTACGTCCTAGTGGAAAGGTGTCCACGCTGCCAACACCACCCACAGACATGTGTTGCTGACATTTGCTCTAATGAGGCAGAAGACTGAATGAGCACTGACTGAGTGCCCCCTTGCCCTTAGGCCGGGGCATGCTAGCATGGAACAAAGTACGTGGGATGTCTGCGCTGCTGCTCCCCGGTGGGCAGCCCCATTACGTGAATAAGCAGAAAACGTCCTTCCCTCCATGGCTGTCAATCCAGTACCTTTGGCCAGCCCTCCGCCCCCTGCAAAATATCAAGAAAGCAAAGCAAACTGTAAGTGGTGCTTCAGGGAAGTCTATTTGCTGGGAAGAGCCTTTCATTCCCTGCAGCACTCCAGGGACCTCAGGGAGGTCTTCTGTACTAGCTACAAATTGTGGCTAAATGCGTGGGAAGCCAGTGGGGGCAGCCTCCAAAAATCTATAGGGATGGAAGTTAAGCAAGTGGCTTCTAATTAACAATGCAAGTAGCAGTGGTAAGGGGAGCTGTCAGGGGTGGCAGCACAGTTACTGATTTTCAAGTGGGAGGAATGAATTCCCCAGGAAAGAAAAGTTTTATGATACCTGACACCATGCCAGCAAGTATGAGACACGGGGCTCTGTAGCGAGAGATCTATTTATGTCATTCATTACCAGGTTTGCATTAATGACTGTCTCTGGCACTTCATCTTCAGGGCTGTGTGAGGGTGCGTGAAGGAGGAAGAGCTTAAATGTCAGCTCAGCATCGGAGGTGGTTTAGAAACAGCAGATGACCAAGATGAAGCCCCAATGTGCTGGGGGAGGAGACAGCAAACCAGGAAAGTCCTGTCATTGGCTGGGTGGGTTTAATTAGCTCCCTGGTGGCTGTTGCCTTTAATTATCTCAGTGGCTGCTGCCTACGCCCTGCAGCCTTTTGGTGGCGGGCTTGGTGGTGTTCTGTCACGTGCTGGTGTGTCAGTGGAATGTGATAGGTCAAAGTGGGCCATGTTACTAGCACACAGAGCAGCACTGGGGTTGTCTTTAGCCTCTGCGTGCCTGACAAATGGGCCGTGCTGGATGCATGTGTTTGTTTCCATAAATCACATTTTGCTTCGGCATAGCAACCCGCACAGAGAACAACGCATTTCTACCTCTCTTTCCTGTACTTTTTGCTCCCATCTACCTGCTACATGGGACTTCATGGAAAGTATGTTTTGTCTGATATATCACGTGCTGCAGGCTGTGATCAATTAATCTCAAAGGGCCCAATTCTATTACCCTTACTCACAGTGGAGAGCACCTTACATTATGAATAATCAAGGGAGAACTTGGAGTACTTCTCAGCATGGGCAAATATGAAGAATCAGGCCCTTTATTAGTAGCAAACACACCAGGCAGATAAGTTCTAGCTTGTTCTTTAAGGAATCTGCTCCAAGGCTTGGTTTGATGTGCCAATCTCCAGGTATTTTCCACTTGGGTTGACGCATCTGGACAAAAATTCCTGTCTGCATTTCAGTCTTCAGATTATCTGACTTAGAACACTGGACTCTTTCCACATCCAATTACTGAGTAAAATTATATGCACTATGCTGCACCATGGCAATTGGCAATCTCAAGTCTAAAAGGGAGGGGGCATATTTTCCTTTTCCTGCTAACATAAAATTAAAGAGCCACTCAACAAGGTTGCACAGTCCTATTTCCAGTAACAGACGTTATTTTGAATTATTCACCATTTTTCAGGTATATGCCTATCTATTTTTCTGTGGTATTTTAAGACATTCTGACAACATTTCAGCTATGCCTCAGTTTGGCCTCCTGCCAGGTGCCTACAGTCATCGTAACAGCTCACACTACTACAGAACGTTTTTGTCACAAATTTCAAAGCACACTGAGAAGCCAGCTGCATTTATTAACCACATTGCACAGATGGGGAAAGCGAGGCACAGAGAAGTTAAATGACTTGCACAAGGTCACATAGCCAGTCAGTGGCAGAGCTGGAGAGTGAGCCAATTTCTAGGCCTTAAATTTAACTGCTAGACTACACTGCCTCTCCAGAACAGTGTCAGCTGGTAAGACTTTGATTTCTGGGCTGGAAGGTTGCAGGCTGAAGTCCTGTACCAGGACATGGGCTTCATGATCAGTGGTAACTCTGAAGAGGGGTGCCGCAAAAAGTGTGTGTGTGTACACATGTGCATGCTGTGCACATACCAAAGGGAGCATAGGGCCAGAAATAGAAAAGTAGAGACTGATGCAGGTCAGGATTGGGGGATATTGGCAGAGCTGGGGAGAGAAGCTCAGAACTGGAGTAACTGGAAGCGCTGCAGCTCAGGATCCAGGTGCATAAGCAGAGTAGTTGGGGGGGGGGGCACTAAAAACTGAAACATTGGGGGGTGTTGTAGGTCAGATTTGAAGTGCATTAGCAGAGATGGGTGAAGAGGAAGCTTACGCAGCACCTGCCTTCCAGCACCATGAATCCCTTATGAGGACTAAATTCACTCTCCAAAATTTTAAAACAAAATGGCAGCATAAAAATGGCTCCATTCTTCCTAGGCTGTCAGTTTCCCTTTATTGCCAGTTCTTTCAGATTCATAAAAGGAGGTTTGGAATCAGAACGTCTATAATGAAAACCAGAAAATATTAGTTGTTAAAAATGAGGTGTTAAACTCTTATTGGTTGCAGCAGATGTAAAGGTTCATTTGAGTGATTCCCCATGCAGTGAGACAAATGCAATACAGATAAACAATGCTCAGGCAGCTCCAGGTGAGGCTGATGATACATGCACTTGTATCAAAACTTGCATCTAATTTGCCTTTCGTGAACCCCATTGTCTCCAAGACCTGTGATTTACTTTGTGTTTAAAGAGGCAGCTTCATTATTCAATGACCAGGAGTGGTTTCCAGTGCGCTTCTTCCCTGTTCAGTTCAGCAGGAAAGCTTGACAGAATATATGGGAAATGCTACTGAAAATTATCAGCTTCGATACTTCAGTCAGATATATAAAATGTTATGGGAGGGTATTATCTCTTATTCTTTACCTAAGACACTGGGGCCTTCCAAGTCTCTTCAGATGCCCCAATTTAGGATCTAAGTGCTGAGGTCCTGTGAGCTCCACCTTTGGTTTTCATTAATGAGGACACATGGTATTTTGCAAGAATAGGAAGTTATTTCTTGAATCCCTCCATTTCCTAGAGCACTCAAGACCTTGCATTGAAGGCACCATCCTTCTCTTTAAAAATGACCAAGCTTTTGGGGAATTCCATCACAGAATGCCAGCACTGCTGATGGGCAGGAACTGCAACATCTGGCCTGAAAGTATTGCCTCCAGAAAGCAGCATTTCTGGAGAAAAGAATCCCAATACAACAGCAGTTCCACAGACTACCAAAAGGCAGCTTGAATATGTGCCCATCTCTATTCCACAGGGGTTTTCTTTACCTCATGCCTTTCACTGTGAACTGAAGTATTGCCTGTAATCTGGTCTCCAGTCTTTTCACTGAGTCAGAATAACCTTCCTCTACAGCTAGACTTGGAATAAAGATATTTGTACTTCTGCAGATCTCTTAGCCATTTCTATCTAATAAGAATTTAGAGATGCCTTTTAAAGTTACAAGCTGAAAATGGTGGATGTGTTTCCAGTGCCACTTAAGCTAATATGAGCATTCTAGGCCTGAGTTATGTCAGGGCAAAGATTTGTGACCTCTGTTAAGTTTGCAGGTGATCTCCATTTTGTTATGTTTTAGAGATTCAGCACTAAGATCATTTCAGTTTTATACAAGGAAAGCTGGTTTGTCCTTCAAACAGACATGTGAAACCATTGCTGGTTGGAAGTTCAGAGGAGTGGTGAGAAAGACGGCTGATTGGCAAACCTATAATACCACTATCCTTTTTACTCCTCGCCTTGATTTCACACTAAGGTTATGGGAAAACTTTTGTGTGTAATTGTCCTTTACCTGCCCATGGCACTTCCCAAGAGCGCTGAAAAAAGGCCATAAAGCCACATCTTCCCTTTTTATTCACAAAATAGTTTTAACTTCTTGCTAAACAAATATCATTATTTATTTTTGATCTCCAGAGACAAGAAAATGAAAATGTCTTGTCTAACCTATCAGTCTCCAATGCAAGATTTTTCCTTACCATGCTCTAGAGTGCTTTTTCCATCCTATTTTCTGTTCAGTCAGTCAAAGGATGGGGCTCCTTCCTCTTCTTTTGGGAAACTATTATAGTTTACATTGATTTTGTACCCCTCTTTCTTCCCTCAGAAAGGGTCATTACAAGGTGACAAGTTAGGCAATAATGCCAAATAAATAATAAAGAGAGCAATTAAGTGGATGACATTGGCAATTTTGTGCTTGGGAGACTGAGAGCCAGATCTCAGTCCTATTGAAGTCAGTTGAAAGACATACATTGACTTCAGTGGGTTTTGGATTGGGCCAGGAGTGAGTAAATCATGATGGCCTGAAATACAAGCCTCTAAACTGAGGCCAAAACTGCAAAAGAGGAAGCACACAAAAGCCCATAGGGTGACAAGAGAGCCTTATGACTAGAACTGATTTTTATTTTTTGGTGGAAATTAAAATACTGAAAAATTTCAGTCAGAATCAGTAATATTTTAATTGGGAAATGCTGCTGTGGTGCCTCATGGAAGCGGTAGTTCAAGTGCTTTATGTCCCCATTCTTTGCTACAGGCCAGCTCCTTAGTCAGCATATATCTTGGAGAGGGGAGGTGGTGCATCATGGGAGTCTCTGGTCATGGTACATTATGGAAGATGTAGTCTATCTGGAGAGGTCAGCCGACAGCAGAAAATGGGACATGAAGCAATCAAACTACAACTCCCACAAGGCATTGTGATAGTATTGCCTAATGTATATACATATATTTCTGTTTTGGGCTGGAAGATTTAGGTTTTCAACAAAATATTTTGCTTTGGGGGCATTTGTTTTCTCAATAAAAATTTTCTGTGGAAAGTAAATGTTTTTAATAAAAAAAATCTTCAAAAAACAGTTTTGATGACCATTTTTTTGACCAGCTGTATTGGTGACCCATCAGTTTGACTGAAGGAGTATCACTGATGGACTGTAAAAGGTGCGAATGTATATGAGGATGAAGGGTGGTCTTGTTCAGTCCTTTGTGGCCATGAAAATGGAGGCCTTGACTCATGTATTTTAAGTGTGAGGGATATAAAGCAGCAACTTAAGTCATGGCAATGCTAAAGAAATTATGGGGTTCAGGGAAAAATGGTTCTGAAATAACCATAAAAAGTGTCAGTCAAGTAGCCACTTTTCTATGTCCAGTCATGGTTGTCATGAGATAACGGAGCTGGTGGGCAGAGCCCCGCTTTGGAGACACCTTGGGACTGCTGAGCAAACCTGTCCGTATCATCCAGTGTGCCACGGCCTGTGTTCCTTCAAAAGACAGAGGCACACTTTCTGACACTCTTACTCATGTTGAGTGGTACCTTTCTCCCTCAGTAGCCCACTGAAGTAAACAGAAGCACTTGTGCCATAAGATGCCATGCAAAGTGCATAAGGGTATCCAAATCTGGCCCAAACAGTACAAACCCATATCAATTCCCTCAAGCCTTGAAGCAACACTCTGAGGTAGGTGGGCAGCAGGTTTAAAACAAATAAAAGGAAGTTCTTCACACAGCGCACAGTCAACTTGTGGAACTCCTTGCCTGAGGAGGTTGTGAAGTCTAGGACTGTAACAGGGTTTAAAGGAGAACTAGATAAATTCATGGAGATTAAGTCCATTAATGGCTATTAGCCAGGATGGGTAAGGAATGGTGTCTCTAGCTTCTGTTTGTCAGAGGGAGAGAGGTGATGGATGGCAGGAGAGAGATCACTTGATCATTACCTGTTAGATCCACTCACTCTGGGGCACCTGGCATTGTCCACTGTTGGTAGTGAGGATACTGGGCTGGATGGATCTTTGGTCTGACCCAGTATGGCCATTCTTATATTCTTAGATGTGTGTGAGTGAGATTAGTGGGAAGTGGTGTCCTTGCTCCATGGCTGGTCTTTCAGCGTATGTCTACACTGCAATTAGACACCCTTGGCTGGCCCATGCCATCTGACTCAGACTCCTGAGGCCATTTAATTGTGATATAGATGCTCAGCCTACATTCCAAGCTCTGGGACCCTCCTATCTCAAGGGTCCTAGAGCCCGGGCTCCAGCCTGAGTCTGAACATTTATACCACAATTAAATATCCCTTTAGCTCAAGCCGCGCGAGCCTGAGGTAGCTGGCACGGGCCAGCCACGGGCTTTTAATTGCACTCTAGACATACCCTCAGGTGCTCATCATCGGAAAGCAGAGAATCATCTCATCAGGGCTTCACTCCATAACAGACAAGCTTAGTGCAGCAGAGACTGGGTTGATTCCAGCCATAATGAGCAAATCATGGCCAACCATATGGACTCTCCATCACGCTCCCTTCTCAGACTGACCTCCTCTTTTAGCCCAGATCCCTAGCTCTGGAAGCAGGCACTGTGGGTGAAATATTACTGAAAGCTCCTAGACCCTCTCTGTCAGGCAGCCTTATGCAGGTTAGTCCTTCCAAAAAAAAAAAAAAGCACTAAACATTTTCTATTTCAAAACAGATTTCATCTTCCATAGAAAGTAATACTGCCTCCAGCCATGTGTAACTTATTTTTTATCCAACAGAGTATATGGGCTTATAACTAGATCCTGATAGGAACCCGGGTTTAAAACATTATTCACAGCAGGTTATTTGATCTTTATTTGCTGAATGCACTCAGCTGAATCCCTATCTCCAAACAATATGAGAAATAAAATGCCAGGCATGCTTCATTGGCCAGCTAGCTCATCTTGATTTGCAGAGACGATTACATCCCTCTCAGCACATGTCACATTCCAGTCACCAAGGTACAATTCCCTCTCCCCCTCCTCACACACACTCTTATCCCTTCTCTCTAACCCCCTTAATTAAGTGCTTTTAAAAATACTTCAGAGCTGCCCCTTCCTTCCCACTCACAGGAGTCTTCAGGGAGTGTGCTTCGTTTTACTTGCTTGAAAATGTTCATCCAGGTACAGTTTGTTATATATTAAGGGCCCCATCCTCTAAAACTTACATGAATAGTCCCAGTGACTTCACATTGAAACCACTGACTCTAGTGGGACTGGTCACACGTCTTAGGGTTTGCAGGATCATATTCTGCCTTAGCATAAGCAGATATAACTTGGCTGACTCCATTTAGCTGCACCTGCTCACACTGAGGCTGGGCTTGTTGCTAACGGTTGAACATCCCTATTGCGTATAGCCAGCTGTGCCCTCCATGACTGCATAGTCCACACCAGGCCTACAGGCACCTTAGATGTTGACACTGTGTAGCAAATTATTTGGGAACCTTGGAAGCAAAGGGATCCCCAGGCGGTTTCTGTGTCCAAAAACCTCAATACTGAATCCCCTTCTTTACTGCCTTGTGTTCCTGGGGATACTGCAATCCCCACAGCGAGGTCAGGGATGTGGGAAGAGATTTGCAGCCTCACAAGGGAAATTAGGTGCCCATCTCCTTTTGGCAGTCAGTGAGAGTTGCCATTGAAAATCTCCTCTGTAATGTCCTGAGATAATCACCTCTAATTTCTAGACCAGATCTTTGGCCCAACCAAAGCAGGGACCGCTCTCCAGAGACTCCTATCTGAGACACAGTGCATGCCATGAGAGGACTTTGGGAATAGTTAGCTAGTCCTCTGCAGACATCCAGAGCAGCAAGATGTATTCATTAAAATAGCCATCTCTTTAGATTATAACCAAGACAAAACAGGCAGCAGGATTCTTTTCCAAGGAAGATCTGTGGCTCTTGTATTCTCTTTTACATTTCGAAAGCTGTAAGGCCCATCCTTTGTGTATTTCATAGCTAGCCAATCCTTGGTGTACCCTGCAAGGCCAGAGCCAAGGTATTTTTGGATTCCATCCTGATCCTAGGGAATGCGTTTGTAACTTATCAGAATAAAGAACATTCTTGCTGGGGAGGACAGAGTTCTATCCTGGATCTTTGCTCTCACTCTGAGGAGGATTTAGGGCCTATGGCCCATTTTTGTAACTATGCTTTTATTACAATCTTCTTAAGGCATCCAGAGGGCTCAGACCACGGGCCAGCAAAGGTATCATTAGAGACAGACAATGTGCCTTGTAAATCGGAGCACATTCTGTGTCCTTGAGCAAATCATTTCTCCTGGGGAATACCTCTCATTCCTCTCCCACACTTTTCCTGTTTACTTTCTCACTGGGATTAAAAATCCAACTCTGCCAAAAAGGTTGTGGCTCTCACTGGCCACAGTTTGCCACTTCCTGCAGCTCCCATTGGACCAGAGCGGCGAACCACAGCCAGCGGGAGCCGTGACTGACCACCAAAAGACTCATTTTCTATAGGGCACCCTGAACTACCACTGAAGCCCACAGGAAAGCAGGATGCTCAGTACTATGGCATCAGCCCTTTAATCTGTAGTGTAAAACTCAAAAAGATGGGGAGAATTCAGACTTCTGCTTTTCTTTCCCAACGCAAAGCCAGGGAAAAAAAACAGACAGCCAGGGGTGTATGTTTGCCTGGTTGGATAAGAGTCACCAGCTAGAAGATTGGACTCTCCCCTTGGGAATGCTGTTCTGCTATTAATAAAAAAAGATAAACAAACCAGTTTTTGCAAATTCATTTGATTTCACTTCTTCTGCTTCAGGGAACCTTGTTCCAGTCAGTAAGCTCTGCAACAAGATTGTAGGAAGAGGTTCTGCTCAGGCAGAGACAACAAGGGAGGGGAACGAGAGAGAGAGACTCTAACCCCCTCCCTTCCTCAGTCTGTCTCCCAGCAGCACTGGCAGGGGAATATCCAAAGTGCTGTCAGTGATCAAGGGAATCTGACAGCCCTTAGATCCATGCCGCAACTCAATTCACTTGAAATAAGGCCTTTATTATTCCACCAAAAGACTCATTTCCTATAGGCTTCCAAAATTCCCTTCAGGAGTTCTTTTTGCTACTGGAAAATGACTAGGAATACTCGTGGCACTTTAGAGCAGGGGTCAGCAACCTGGGCGTGCAGCCTCCCAGGCCCTGCCGGCTTGTTTACGTGCCTTGCTCACAGGTTCGGCCGATCGCGGCTCTCACTGGCTACAGTTTGCCACTTTCTGCAGCTCCCATTGGACCAGAGCGGCGAACCACAGCCAGCGGGAGCCGTGATTGACCAAACCTGTGGGCACAGCAGCTAAACAAACCAGCCGGACCCGCCAAGGGTGCTTTCCCTAGGGGGTCGTGTGCCAAGGTTGCCGATCTCAGCTTTAGAGACTAACCAATTTATTTGGGCATATGCTTTCGTGAGCTAGAACCCACTTCATCAGATGTACAGAGTGGAAAATGACTGTTACTTGCCCCCTTGCTGGGTTTGAGACAAAGTCTTCTGCTTTTGTAAGGTCTGATTAGGTTGAGGAGCTATCCAATAAAATAGGGAGTGGCAGTAGGAGTCCCATCTACAAAGAAGACAGTCACCTAATTTTAGACAAGGTATAAATGTCCGAATCTAAGACATTAGGTGAATGTTGCACATCCTAGAGATGCGTGCAGGCACAGAGATTGGGAAACTTGTTGATCAATTCCAAGTTACTCAGGTTGTTTGGACCATGTTATAGATGGCCTTATGGATCTGGTCACACATTAACCTGTAATAGTGGAAATTCTGTATGCAAGTTATACATGTAGTTGCTTGGTGCATTTTAGGCACTTTTAAAAAAAAATCAGACTCAATAGAAAGGCCTGAATTTGAATTCTGGATCTGAAATTATCCAGCAGCTTTTGCCGATTCATTCTTATTGTAGAGCAGGGTACAGAATTTCAGTGGGTAAACAGAAAAAGTACTGACGTTGGTCAAGGTGTAGAGCTGTGAATTATCCATGTGAGAGAGAGAGCTACCAGTTCATTGACATCTCCAGACTTGGTTTCCAGTTCCTTGGGCTGACAGGAATTTGGAGCACTCCAGCAGCAGCAGCTGTTCAGTCAGCTCACCATAGACCTCTAATGATGGCTGCCACTTCAGTTCTCTGATGGAATTTCCTTGGTTACAAAGAAGGGATCATAGAGGGCAGTTATCAGGACCTACCTGGGGTGTGGCAGGTTCTGGGGATTGGGGGGATATAGAAGGCATTGGATGTTTGTGGTTGAAACGTTCACTTGGGTGCCTGCAGAATGAGGTCTACTTCTCTCAGTATGGTTCATAGGACTCATTCTGCTCTTCAGTTGATTCCCTGTACCATCCTTGTGCATCAAGAGTGTGGCGTGGCTTTTGTAAGTCAAATACCAGGTTTGAGGTGAAGTGATGAGTGGGCTGGGGAAGCCAAATTCTCAGGTCAGTACAGAGGCACCTTGGCAGCAGAAGGGAATGTTCCATTGCTGCTGCTCTTGTTCTACCTGCTCGCTGAGGAACCCTGATGGATCCAGCCCATATTCTACCTTGTTCCCACAGCCCATTGGGGATAGAACTGGTGACTCCTTCATGGAGCTGTGAGCATGGGCATGTATCTGGCATGGTTTAATCCCTGCTTCGACACGTGCCCCTTCTCTGGCATCAGGGAGATCCTGGTACATATTTACCTGGAGTGCGCCAGGTTGCCGCCCCTTTTCCAGCTCCTCCAGAACCTTCTCTTTAGGTTGCGGCTGCATCTTTCCCCATACCTCCAGATTTATGCACACCCTATCCAGGGCTCCACAAAATCCTGAAACCGCCTCATCAGTCTCCGCCTAGCTCTGGCCCAGGTGGCCGTCTATGAAACCAGGAGGAGGAAGCTGGATGGGGAGGTGTGCAGCAACTGTGGGGCCTATTTCCATTCCTCCCTTGGTTTATATTTCCAGGCAGAGTTCCTCTGGACTGTGCCCGGTGGCTTCCTAGACACTTTCGAGGAGCAGTGGGCGCTGTTCAGGGTTCTCTGCTCAGCGTCCCCTTTTGGATTCCTGATTTTGAACCTGTGACCTTCACTCCTGACCCTGTTTTTTATTTGTTGCCCCCCGGAATTATTTGAACTTCAACAGAGGTCTCAAGTCTCCTGCGTTCTCCATCTGGTACCTTTCATCAACACTGCATTGTGCTTATACGAACATACACCCGCGCACAAGTCTGAAAAAAGATCATTTCCCCATTTATGTTCTCAGTGACTGTGGAAAAGAGAAAGTGAGAGCAGCACCAGAGACAGTATGGATGGCGTATTAACGGCTGCATTAGCTGTAGAGGGGCAGTCAAAACACGATGTGTAATACCCCACCCAGGCTGCCCTTTAATTTGCTGTTACATGGAGTAGAAGATTTGAAAGCGTATTTCTGGGTAATTAATTCAAAGAGTGATTCTAATGGCTAATGCTGTCATTTGTGACTGCGAGGGAGGTCTGGGGCTGCATAAGTCAGTGAAGGGAAAGGAAACCACTTGGAGGTCAGAAGCAGATGTTAAAATATTTTGACAGCCCACATCCAAGAGGCTAACTTAATGAAATGCGTTCGCCAGCACCTTCCAAGAGGACTGTAACAGAATCCATTTATTTCTCTCCAGTACGTCACTCAGTAGTTATTGGCTTAGACACTGGACTGGCCATTAATCACCATCTCCCATCCAGTGAGTGAAGCCATCCATCACTAACAATGCCCAGCAACCTAGATGGTATCTACATTCTGTGCCATAGCCGAGAAATATTAGGAGGGATTTGGTCTCACTTTAAATTAACTCAGAAATTTTCAGTGACACATGACATAACCTTTAGCTTCACCTCTACTAACTATTAAAGTCAATACATCTAAAGTCCTGCACTTCTCAATGAAAATTTACATTTAATGGCACCACTAAAGCTCCATTCACCTCCATTGCTACATCTTTCCTTCCTGAGAGCTACTTAATCAAACCACTGAAGCTTGACGGTGAGCCAGTAGGTAACTCATGAGGTCTATTCACTTCTGCACTTCCTAGGTGTCCACATGGCATTTATTAAATGTCCAGAGTCCTATCCCAGCATGCACTGGGCTCTGTATGGAATCTGGAAAGGATTCCCTGGCGTCAGTTTCTTCCTTGGTTTTTCCACAGTCTTGGTTACGAATCTGGAATCTGCAGCAATGCCCATTGGCTTCCCTCTCTTTCTTGTGGTTGAGAAAACATCCAGAGTGAACAGACCGTACATGAAAAAACTGTGACCACAAAAAATAATGAGTAGGAAATTTGGTTTAAGTCTGAATTTTGAAGGAAGGTTTGGGTCATGTCTTATTGTGCCTAATCCACATTGCCCATTCGCAGAGTTTGTATCAGTCCTTGAAACATGAGGTATTGATAAACTGGAAAGAGCATTCATCACTTGCTATTCTAAACTTCTGTGTAGTGATGTGGTACACTGAAAATAGCTGCAGTATTTCATGTCAACGCAATGCAGAGATGGCCACATTTGAGTGGTAAATGAAGTGATCCCTGTTTGTGTGTAGTTTTTATTTGTGTTCTGCTCTGTTTTTCAGTGAACAAAACTTACAGAGTTAGACAAAAAGGAAAGCACAGGAAGTCTGATGCAGACACATACACACACACATGGCCAGATTTTTACTAGACTCTAGGCATGCAAACCCATACACTAAATATAATGCATAATTGTATTCTTAAATTACATGCAAACACTAATTTCCCACACCAATCAGGTAATTGTACGTACAACTGGCTAATTGGTTGTATTTGTGCATTCAGCTGCAGTTATTGCATGCCTAATTACAGAGATATTTGGTGCATGTTTGCAAGCGTAAATTGCCTGAAAAATTTGGCCTTCCCTACAGAATTTACAGTTCTGTAAGGCACCTGGTACTATAGTGTGGAAGACTATACACATAAAAACAATCTGTCTAGCTGAACACATTTTTCATCAGTGGTGCTCCATGAAGGCAAATAAATGACTGTGTATATATACGTATACAATTAAACCATTACTTACACAGTATATCTCTAGGTACATGAAAAAATCAATAAGGAATGTTCCCAGATCAGCAGCAGTCATCAATCCCCTTTGCAATCAGTAAATATCTCCCTCCCTGTCCCCGCCAAAGGACACAGAAGACAGAACACAGATGCAGTCCGTATAGTCCCTTCAGAATATCTGACAAAAAACCTTTCTCCTCTCATGTGATAATAATGAACCTGACTGGACTGTCAGGGCTGTGCCAGAGTTTTATGCCTGGCTGACCCAGAGCGCGGGGCTACTATTTCTTCACACTCCGCTGCCTTTTAGCTGCATGCAGAGGTTGCCTCAAGCAGCCCCTGCCAGCCCTCTTGATATTTTGGACACAGAGCCCTGAATGAGCAATAAGAAGGCAGTGTTTTTGGGGGGTCAGAACTGCTCTCTTTCCTCTCTTAACTGGTCTAGCATGGAGCTCAGGGATGGCTGGACAAATAAGACCTGCTTCCTCAGGAAAAGGAGGAGACATACTGACAGCAGTGGAAGGACTTTATTTTACCACCTAATTGTGATGAGGCCTGGGAAAGGCCGAGAAGGACTTTTTTGCACTCAATTCCTTCCTGGCAGCATTCTTAAACAGAAGAGAGCTTTCCCTGTTGAAGATTTAAACAAAGCAGTATTCTGACGGATCTTCAATGTGATCACCTGCTGGGTGGCTGCTGCCCAGGGAATTCTGGGGAGCGGAGAGCTGAGAGGGGGGCTGCTGATCCACCCTGGTTCCAAGCCCCACCAGCTAGCTGCAATGGGCTGCTGTTCCTGAAAGCAGCGGACAAAGCAGGTGGCTGCCAAAGAACTTCGTAAGGGAGCATTGCACAACTTTAAACGAGCATGTTCCCTAATTAATCAGCAATGTAACCACAAAACAACATTAACCGGGATGGCTTTAAGTGAGGAGTTACCGTACCATTATGCCCACTTCACAGGTGGGGAAAATGAGGCATATAGATGTGATGTGACTTGTCTAATGTCATCCAGCAGATCTACGGCAGAGCTGGGAATGGAACCCAGGTTTCCTGAATTCTGAGAACTCTGTCCACGACACCTGCATACTGTACATTACAACTCCCTGTATATTGTTAAGACATATTGCAACTGGTGAAAACAACCTTTCACTCCTGTTACCCTGCCATAACCAATACAGCTACAAGAAAGCAACAGCTTATCTCTTCTGCTTCAGGCACCCTCAGCAAAAACTGCTAACTAAGTTTCAGTTGCAGAATCAATATTGCATGTCAGTGATGCTGTAAGAAGTAGAAAGACCCCAGCTTGATTTTCAGATCCTGGCCAAGTTTAACTTTGCAGCATTTAACAGTATGAAAAATTTTCTTTTGATTTGCAAATTGGGCACATTTAGTCTAGCAGCCAGTGGAATCAAATGAAACATCGACCTCTCGCTATTATTTTGAGTCACTTGCTGACTAGGATGACCAGATGTCATGATTTTATAGGGACAGTCCCGATTTTGGGGACTTTTTCTTATATAGACTCCTATTACCCTCCACCATCTGTTCCGATTTTTCACACTTACCCTCTAGTCACCCTATTTCTGACTGCATCCTAATGTTTTGGATAATGAATATTTAAATACCATGGCCAAAATTTTCAAACCTGAACGTCTTACGTTTCGCTCCGAAGCCAATTTTTAGGCAGTTAGGGTATGTCTACACTTAAAGCGCTACAGCGGCAGTGCTGCAGCTGCACTGCTGTAACACTTCAGTGTAGACGCTACCAGTGCCAATGGGAGGCGCCGTACATCAGTGTAGTTAATCCACTTTCCCAAGAGCCAGTAGCTAGGTCAATGGAAGTATTCTTCCATTGACCTAGTGCTGTCTACACTATGGGATAGGTCGGCTTCGCTACATATATCAGGGGTGTGGATTTTTTCAATAAAGTAAATTTCTAGTGTAGACCAGCCCTTAGTGTCAACACTTTGGAGACTATGCCAGCATAACTAAGCCTCCGTAGCTATGCTGGCATAACCCCATAGTATAAATGCAGCCGACAACAAAGGAAGGGCTTTTTCTTTGTTGGTGTAGAAACACCTCTCCCCGAACAAGAGGAGCTATGTAGACTGAAGTATTCTTCAGTGTAGCTGTGTCTGCACTTGGGGTTAAGCTGGCATCACTGTGTTGGTGAGGGATGATTTTTCCACACCTTTGACCTCATTTTTAAATATAGACCGAGCCTTAAGCAGTTGTTTTCAAGCGTGCTGAGAACCCAGCAGCTCCCATTTACTTTAGTGAGATGAATGCTTAACACCCACAAATTCCAGTGAACTCAAAGAGTGCTGCAGATGTCCAGCACCTTTGAAAATGAGGCTACAGTTATTTAGGTACTAATGCATTAAATGACTTTCAAAGGGACTTCTGCTCCTAAATCTGGTAGGTGCTTTTAGAAATCTCCCACCAGATTCAGAAATGTTGGCTAAGTAATATTATTACTACTACCAACCTGTTAGTGCCCTTGCTTAAAACATTGCCTTTAACTTCTATCACTGCAGAAGCTAATGTAATGCCCTTTGCACCTCAGGGAGGGCTGTACTTTAAAAAGCTTGGTTTCTCTGATTCATGTCCAGACTATATAATCAGGGATAGGAGAAAACCTGGAACAAAGGTCTTAGAAGTTACCTTCTGGGTTGAGAGAAACTTTCTCTTACCTTTGAAAACTACAGTGCTTTTTCTACTTAAAAAAAAGATGTCTGCAAGATTTCTACAACTTCATAAAACTACTGCAGACTTTCTGTGAAATCCCCATGCATACTCTTCTGAGATGGAGAGGACAAAATATCAGATATCCATCCACACAAAACCTGGTGGGAAGGGAGATCAAATACGTTTTCCATCACTCAGATTATGTATGTTTTTTAAAAAGCTAGAATCTTACTTTTGTTCAGCGATGGGCAAAAAATTGGTATCAGGCCCTCAACATGAGTGTTGCACCCCACCCATTGTTAGGGTGATTTATGTCACATGTGCCTTGCCCTACTAACAATGGATTCTAGTTGGGACTAACACTAGTGGAGTTGCATCCAAATAAATAATGCTGAGTGTTCAAAGCCATGTCCTAAGACCGTCATTTCGCCCTTTTGGTCTTTGTGGCATGACTGGCAGCCCTCGTGGTGACTCTACAAATAGAAATGTGCCTGTGTTTTGTCTGGCATTGAAGAGAAGACCAGCAGTGGGATGATGGAGGAGAAAGGGCAATGGCAGGGCGGGGGAAAGGGAGGGACACAGTAGCAGGAAGCAGCTACAGCAGTTTGAATGAAGCACAATGCACAGGGGCTACAGGCACTAGCCTTTCACATCTGGAGAAGGGAGTTCAGATTCTGGATTAGAACTCAAAGAGAAATTAGTCTGGTCCAGGTCTCATCCTATCCCCCTATTTGAATATATCACAAAACAGCCGGATCCTTAATATGCTCAAATTCAGCCAAATTAACAGTGAGATCATTTCCCAGAATATTCGGTATATGGGATTCAGAACTGGAACAGCAGCGGGGAGTGGGACGCAGTCTAAGAGTGAAGTGCATTGGCAGAGTTTGTTTCAGGTGAAGGGACTGGAATAACAGAGGGATTACAAATCAGGAATGAGGTGCATTGGTAGAGCTCTACTGAGGTCCGAGGAAAGGAATAATGGATTAGGATGGAGATGATTTGGCAGAGCTCTTCTGAGTGCTCAGAAATGGAATAGCAAGTAGTATTGCAGGTCAGGGCTAGGGGGTTTACAGGCAGAGCTGTGTATGGGAGGCCGGGGCTGGAATAGCAGTGAGTGCTGCAGGTCAGGACTAAACTGGATTGGCAGAGGTGTTTGGGATAGCAAATGCTTGCACAATAACTTCTCCCACTGTAACTGCCTGGAGCCACGATTAACAGTCCATCGTTTTCACAAGAAGCTAACTCGTTCAAGAGCACCCATAGAAAAAAGACTTTAAAACTTGTCAAAAGAATGATAAATAAAATAGCTGTATAAGAAGGCCCATTTACATTGGTGGGGTTTGTAAAATAGCATTTAGATGGAAGGCATAGACCCCGCTTTTGTGGGTGCTTGTAGTTTTTTCTGTGCTTGTAGTTTTCTCAGGCTATCTGAAATTTCAGGAGTTAAGAAAAAAAGCATCGCACTGTCTATCCCAAAGAAATGCAAGACAGCCTGATTTCACCTCTTTCTCTCACGCCTGAATGTGCTCGTTTCAGCTTACAAAGGAAAGGCACAAAAGAATGGTAAGAATTGGAATCAGATGGTGCCGCTCGATACGGTTTCACAGCTAAAACATGAAAACAAACTCAGCTTCTTCCGCCGACATTCGGGTCTGGAAAATAAGTTATTACTCTTTTAAAAGGGACTTCATTTAAAGGGAAATCATTCAGAATGCAATCAAAAGCCCTAGTTATTGTGACTTAATAGAACAGTTGTCTCTTGCTCCCTAAAGCCAGCTGGAGCTGGGAGTGCTGTGGAGACGGCATACTAAGCCTCCCTAGGAGGAGAGGATACGAGAGTCATTCTACAGCAGATCTTCTATCAGATCTAGCACTGCACAGACAGGCTGCAAAGGGAGCTCTATTCTATTCTGCTAGTCTACCTGGGCTCCCTGCAGCTGTCCTTGGTTGAAGCAAGGTTACCATGATGAGGGCTCTTGAGGAAGACACTGTGCAAATCGGGGGGATGAAATTCTATGAAGACCCACTCCCCGACTCCTCAAAAGCCTCCCACTAAGTAGAAGATTTTGCATTTTATGGCCTGAAAATCATTAATTCATATAAAGGGCTTGATTTTCCTTTCACACTAAAGTCATTGAATTCACACAGGTGTAAACAGGAGGAGAATCAGGTCCTCAAATCTCAGGTTTATAGGCTTTTTGTCTGGTCATATTTCAAAAGATTGGATCCCTCAGATGTATATTTTGCAGGGCTGCTTTCGCAGGCTCCATTGCCATTCTCTCTCCTCCTCTCCCTTCTCCAGTGGCTTCTGCTTTGTCAGGTCAGAGTGAAATCCCAAAGAAACTGCAGTGAAAGGGGGAGAAGGGGAATTATTGGGGAATTTTTTTCCCAAAAAATGTTTTGTCTGGCCAAAATAGGCATGTGCAGCATTTAGTTTTTACAGCATCTGAGCCAGTTACCTCGAATAGGGTGACCAGATGTCTCGATTTTATAGGGACAGTCCTGATTTTGGGGTCTTTTTCTTATATAGGCTCCTAATACCCCTTATCCAGATTTTTCACATTTGCTGTCTGGTCACCCCAACCTTGACTCCCCTAGTAGCTGAGTTAAAGCTGTCTCAGCAGCCTAATTCACCTACAGTGACCCTGTCATTGCAATTTCTCATGTGTATCTGTGTGGTTTATATCTCAGCGAAGTCTCTTCCATAGGTCTCAAATGAAAGAAACTTGTAGCAGAAAGCTAATGGCTCCAGCCAGAACTCTTGGGGTTTCACATATCCAGGCAAGCTGATCAGTTACTCTTTAGTTTAGAGAAGAAGACTATCAACTCTGCAGCGGCTGATCCAGTTCAGAGCCATTGAGAAGGTTTTCAAAAACACTCCCTTTGTAACAATATCATAGCACCAGTGGTGGTTGAAACAAAGAGATAAATGCCCATATTATTGTACACCACTAGCCTACAGCTTCCCCCACATCTTCCTTGTCCAGTTGACAAGGTAGTGATAGGCTTTAAGAAATCTTGGATCTGGCTTTGGATCCAAGTGTGCAGTTTGAACCTACAGTGTATCCTAAAATAGGCCACACATGAACACACAAAACTTCAGGGAAGTTCACACTCATTTGAGAATTTTGACCCTCCATATTCCAGGGTGTTTGGATCTGGGATTTTGGTTCTGCCATATGTGGGGATGTGAAGTTCAGACTCAGGGGTTTGATTCAGGCCCATTGCTAAAAGAATCCACCAATAAAAACCAAGAGGAACTGCTATTCAACAGACCCTAAGAACATGTAGATTGTGCTACGTATGGCAGGATAACTCCTTACCTAATCCCTGTTTCACCAAAGGAGACTATTACTGTCTGCATCCAAGACCAGAATGTGCAGCTTCTGGAAGAAGGCTGAAGAGCTGTACTCTCAGAAGGGAAAATGGGATATAACAAAACAATAGAACTTAGGCCAGGAGTGTCTTGCTGCTGATCCCATGGAAAAGATCCATTGAGTAGGGTGGGTATCAAGGCAGTACAGGTGTTCCAGCTAGGCCCGTATGACAGGCTGTAGTTAAGTTTTACTCCCAAGTATGAGACAAATGGATGGAATGGTAATGGCCATCCTTGGACACAGGTTGAAATGGGTTGATTGCCAAGATGATTTATTCAGATGGCAAGTAGTTGCCAGTGTCTCGGTTTCAGTGAGAATTTTCTCCATTGCTGGAAGTAAGTGGTCAAAATGTCAATACCTTGACTGAGATGTGGAAGTCATTTCCAGTGTCAGCAATACAGATGTCATCAGCATACACATATACAGCCTCACATACCTGGAACACTTGACAGTGAAGATCTCTACCCTTGCTACAAAAACCGATGGGAACCTCCTGATTAAACCTTTTGGTCCTCTGTACATCTATATTGGCACTGGTGTTTGCTCCACTTGAATACTGCTCCGAGGTCTGAGGGCACAGCTGCCACATCAGCTTGTTGACACTGAGCTGAATTCAGCCACTCACATTATTAGTGGCTGCTTAAATTACATGCCGACCTCCCGTCTGTATTCATTAGTGCTCACAGTAACACTAGAGCTTTGACAAGATACCACTACTGTTAAATCTGCTTGGAGAGCAGCGACAGACAAAACAAACTTACTCTATCTTGGTTTGACTGGTGCCCCAGTCTCAGAGAGGGAACAATGCACTGTGTGAAATCAAAGGTCTGCTCAGATTCGGGGGGGATCTCAGTCCTATGGACCAGGAGGTGACACTGCAGCTGATGCCTCCATGGTCCTTCGCTATGGAGCTCACACACCCTTGGAGAAGAGCGCTATTGGCATTTACCACGCACAGATGATCAGTACCGCCAGGGAGCCTCAATTTATATCCTTACAGAGGTGAAGCATCGATGGGAGAAAGTCCAAGTAACACATCAAGTAAATTCAGGAATCCATCACTGCATTTGCCTCTTTCTCCACTTGATGGTAGACCCTAGACCAGACTCAACAATCTAGTCTCTGGCTGGATCAGGGTTGCCATAACCATGCACTGGCTTGGACTGGATTCCCCCCATATCTGACTGCAGGACAACATCACACACAATAATTCATGTGGTGGAAGAGTGCCCAAGCCAACATCTGGATGGTGGTCTACAATGCCCAACCTTCCCTGATACACAGGCCAACGTCTGGTTACAGAATCTGGACATCAGACTCTGACATCTGCACGTGACTGAGAGTAGAAGGGGTGACACTGCCCACAAGGTCAACACCACCATTGGCTGTGTGTGTCAGGAGCTGCTGGGCAACTCAGCAAGGTAGGGTTGGAGCCAGTTCAAGCAGGTGCAGGTGGATACTGGTGTGGGACCAGCGGGCAAGAGCAGGCTGGAGGCCTCAGACAGGACTGAAAGCAGGCTGGAAGCCAAGGCAGGCTGTACCACAGGGCAGAGGGAGGGTTCCCAGCCCAGTGGTGATGTTGCATAGAGTGGCTCACTGCCGTTTCTGAGGTAATAAGCAGTTGCCCCTGGGAGTCATCTGACCGGCTCCTGGCATGTGGATTGGCAGCTGCAGCACACCAGAAGAATGAGTCATCACAGGTTCTGTCTGAGGAATTACCTCATAGCATGGAACATTCCCCCCCCACACACACACTTGTATGGTCAGGGATGTATGTGCTGCATTTACCAACATCGTCACCAATCAGCTACCCACCTTGTCAGGCGCACACTCAGTCACTCTGCAATGTCATGCTAGTTTCCATTCTGAGGGAACCAATTCTGCTGATGAACCCCATCACTGTCATGTGGTGCTGGCCCAGTCCTTGGCTCCTCAGGTGAAAGCATTCCCTAACCAGAGCACAAAGCTGTCAGAACGCTGCCTTCCTTGGGCTGCTATGGATTCCTCTTGTGTAGAGGTATCCCTGGGTCATGTAAAGCTGGCACAGCTGTCTCTATGACACTTTCTTCTGGATTCCCGTGCTATAAAGGGGCCTTCCAGAGTGCATGAGGGATGGGTGAGAGCATGACTGGAGATCCTTATGATCAGTGACCGTGAGCAGGCAGAACAGCACCCAGGAGGGCAAGCCAGCCAGTGACTTTTAGAGCAATCCTGATGCTGCTCTAATTTATACCACAGCCTCCACCAAGGTTATAAACAGTCTCAAGCTGGTTTAGAGCCACCTTTCTCCATACTCAGGACCTGTAGCTTGGCCAGACCTGAAGGGCTGGTCCTAAATCTTCCCCTCTGTGGAATATAAGAGAAAAAATTGCTTGCCTTTCCCAAAGCATAATAATGGTGCAGAGTTTTAAAATAAAAGTTCTCCCCTTCCAAAGTTCAAACATGAGAGCAGCCTGCCCGAGTGTAGTGCCCTCCCTACCCCCCCACCACTGCTTGTTTCCTTCTGCTTTTGTACCCAACAGCTGGGCTTGAATCTTCATAGATTACTGAGCCCAACTGAATGGCCCCACCAACCTTTAAACCTTCCCTGTTTGCTCCTACACTCATGTAAACCCAGGAAAACGGGACTAGGCCAGAGAAACTGTTGCGGAACCATGACCAAACCTCCGATAGCCTCATGGGATACAGGTAGGTTGTACGTCCCAACATAGAACTAAATATTGTTACTATTAGACGAGAGCATCTGAAATGCAGATTGGAAACAAGCGTTTTGCCCTGAAGTTCAGAAGTGGACTAGTAATATCAGCAATTCAGAGAAAATTTCTTTATAGAGATTCCTTTATTAATACAGATTTCTTTATACAAATGATGTACTGGTGTTTTGAATATCAACCATCAAAGTCATCACTCTAACTTTAATATCAAGGGGGTTATGTTTCTTTATATCTTTTAATATTCCATATGCTGATCATACAATACATTTCTTTGTATTCTTGTCCCCTTTTATTCTCCTTATTTGTTCATTTGATGCAGTTCACCATTCATGACTTATCTTCTGGTGGCAATTTAATTACTGGATCTATATTATTATAATATTTTTTTAAAATGCAATAAGAAGTTGCAATACAAAATACAGAAGGTAATTCAGTTTCCATGAATGAGAGAGGAAGCTGGACACATTCACTGGAAAAGGAGAGAATACTGGGATATAACATTTTTAATAAATAATAATAATATAATAGCGCTTTGTGTTGCTTTTGCACCTTCCATCTGAACTTCCCAACAACTTGAGAAATATTAATAGTACCTTACTCTTATAAAGCACTTTTCATCTGCAAATTTCAAAGTATCTAACAAAGGCAGATCAGCAGCATTACATCTATCCAATAACTGTGGAAACAGTGGCCCAAAGAAGTGAAGTATTTTACCAGGATTATACAGCAAGCCAGTGGAAACATTAAGAATAGAACTGAGGTCTGCTGGGTCCCAGTCTAGTGTACTGTCTATTGGATAGTACCACCCCTCATGTAGTATCGCAAACCCTCGCCTTGTACGATAGGTAATAAACACCTCCCTTTTCTTGTGTGCCAAAGAATCATCCTCTTTTCTGAAATCTTTCCTTAAAAAGTGGTCCATCCACAGAACTGGAGGCCCAGCATGCCTTTCACAGCTCAAGCTTGGATCTCTCCCTTGCACATCATATGTGTCTGAACAGCTTATCTGTGTCTGCTTTCGGCTGCAAGTTCCTTGGGGCAGGGCTCATGCCATCTCATATGGTTGTAGAATGTCTGGAGCACTTCCAGAGTTGGGAACAGTAGCAGTTTAGTCAAGACACCACACCCAGGCACTGTCTGATCTTTAATAATCTGGTACGGTTAAGATCTTGGTTTTACATCACATTTGAAAGGTGATGTCATCATGTCTCCTGCAGCACAGTGTCACCTATGAAGTGCAATGCTGGGGCATTGGGTTCAATGGTAATTTGGAGGGAAGAGCACCACCTACTGAATCACTCGTAATCACGACTTCCCGTAGCTGTTTAGTGTTTCTTGGAGTCTACAAAGAACAACACCACCCTCACAAGATCTGATGGAAGCAGCAGAAGCTGTGGCCCCAATAGTGGATGGTCAGACCCCTGCAACTTAACAAAGGCCTGTTGACTTCCACATGGGTGCACGGCTCTGCAAGATCAGGGGCTATGCACCTATAGCTCCTGACACTCCGAATCCATACCTAGGCATTATGAAAGATGGGTTTTTTTGGCCAGCAATGTGTTTAAACAATTTTTTTTTAAAAAAATATACCAGTCAGTTTTCTTTTCTGCGGCTTTTTTTTTTTTTAAATAAAACCATCAAAAACATTTCCAGTGCTCAGTTTATCACACAGACTGAAAATGCTCACAGGAAGATGAGAGGGGAGAAAAGGAACTAGAAAGGCAGTCGTGAAACTGGCATGTGTCTAGTGGAATTTTTTTTTATTATTACCATGGAATTATTGTATCTGCGAGCCAAAACAACAGCACTCCCTGGTGCCAACTCCAGCTGTTCCTCTCTTGTAAAATTTATGAGGTGTTTTCAACAGCTTGAATAGATCTTGTGACGGAACTTAGGTGTAGCCACTAAGATATTTTTAATTGTTGCACTGTTGTCAGGTTTCCCTGTGCCACAAAGCATGCTGTTCGTTGGTTGATTAGTGTCTGAGATGCCAGCCTGCCAGGTCACTAAGCTAAAGAAAAAAGTCAATCCCGACTTCTGATCAGCTGCAAATACGTGCTGGGAACACAAACAAACAAGCCTGCTGAAGTACTTTTAAATAAGCAAGTGCAATAGATGAAGAACTCAACAGAATTGTTTGGTTTTAAGCTTCAAAGAGCAATGAGCACAGCACTGCCCCCTGGGGAGGCAACTCCACCGTTTTCCTTTGCTAAGGAGGGTCAGGCTGAGCCAATAGCGGTGAGTCAACTGGTGAAGTCCTCTCTGTGCTGAACCCGCAGCCCATTCTTATGGCACGCTATGCTGCTGCAGGGGCTGCTTTCAGGCTGGTGTACAACTGAGGTCCTGACCACATGTTGTCATTAGTGATTGTCGGGCACTTGTAAGGACAGGAGTGTTAACTTTAGCGTCCTGGCCAAACCTCAAGTATGATGATTACATTTTGCTTTTCTTTCTTCCTCTGTTGCTTTAATTAGAGAAGCTATTCTTCACTTTCCCTTCTCAGCAACCTGCTCTGTAATGCTGCTGCACTGTTGTGATGATGGCTGCCACCTTCTTTCTCAGAGACAATCGCATTTTGGCCTCGGATGAAACGAGCTACTCCCTGTGTGGGCTGTGTCTATGCGAGACTTTCTTGTCTTAAAATCACCAAGCTAGCCATGCAAGTTTAATGAGGGGAGCAGTAGTGTAGTCCAGACACCTGCCTCTTCACCACTGTGAGGTCTAATCCTGCTCACAGCAGTGCTAAATAACATGGTTGTTAAAATATCCATGGCATCTTGTCTACATTAGTGCTCCCATGGCAACTTGGTGTGGTTGAGCTGCATGGGGAGTGGGGGGGTTGCTACTGTGCCCCACGCTAACAGTGTGGCTCTTTGTCCTCTCTAGTGGCTGAACCACATAAGCGGTAATGAGCCTACTACTGTCTTCGTGCTAACAGACCTAGTCCTTAACTCAATTAGTCAGAGTTCATGCTTTTAGATTAAGTCGTCTTGAGTTCAATCCCTGCAGATGAACCAACCACGGATCGGATGGGCGGCCATTTTTCACATGACCTCTGGACAGGTCATTGTGGGGACTAAAGCCAGCACTTTTTGACCTCAAATATTAAGTCTCTAGTGTTTGAGCTAAAAATTACCAGAGCCATTAGCTCAGCAGCATACTCAAACCTTCACAGACTTTCCAGGCACCAGAGTGGGACAAAGATCTGCACTCCACGAACAAGGATTACAGAGTATAGCCTTTTATCATATCTGGCTGTAACACAAGAAACCTACAAGGCCTGTATCCTGTAAGATATTAGCTGGAGCATAAGTTAGTATAAGTGTGGTTAAGTAGGCCATAACCCAGGCACAGATCAAGGGGTTACCTTTAGATTTTGGGAACTAAGAAGAGCTTACTGAATGGTAGGAGTGAGAATGTTCCAACCAGTGTGACCGCAAGGAATCTGGAAGGAATAACCACAAATCCACTTAAGCAAGGGGTGATGACATGGTCCTGCACTGAAATGGTAGTTACTTATGTCAATATGTTAACCTATAGAACGGGTAGACCTCAGTATTATACTGGTAAAAAGGCTAAATATGGGCATAGTAATGGGCATGGAGGACTGAGCTTGAGTAGCTGATGCTCAGGCCCTGTAACAGGGCAGTCACCATGTGGTCTGGGGCTGTTCTTTCCTGGGCCTCTTCCATCGCAGTCTGTCTCTTTTCTACGTGACCCTTCAACTCTTTGGGAATTTGGACCATCGGACATTGCAGGCTAGAGGCAGTGCTGCTCTGTTTGTCTCTTACCAGCAGGTCCTCAACTAAGGGTGTTAGTATGCAATTCTAAGAGCTTATGCATACTATGATACCATAGGTCCTATATTACTGCTGTCTTGTTACATGGCTTGGATCTTTTCTCCATTATTTTAATAAAGGTATAAAGGTATCTATGGCCTGGTCTACACTAGCGGGGAGGGTCGACCAAAGGTACGCAACTTCAGCTATGTGAATAGTGTAGCTGAAGTCGACACATCTTAGGTCGACTTACCTGCCATCCTCACAGCAGCAGTGGTTGACAGCAGGCTCCCCAGTCGTCTCTCCCTTGCACCTTTTGGCAAGCTGGAGTTCCAGAGTTGACAGGAGTGCCTCTGGGTATCGATTTATCGCATCCTGAGAAGACGCGATAAATCAGTCCCCAATAGATTGATCTCTATGCGTTGATCCAGCCGGTAGTGTAGACAAGGCCTAAGGTTTTATTTTACCTTCAGTGTGAGTGTCCATGTTATCCACATCGAGCTATCCCCACAAGGTACTGAACTCCAGAGTGTGAATTCTGTGTAGCCTGATTCTGGGGGGAAGAACCTTACTGCAGGCAGATCAAATGGTCATTATTCTAACATTATCAACTTTAAAAAGGGTCAGGCAACAAAAATCATGAGTAGACAAGGCCTACTTCTCTATTAAGCATATTAATAATACTTTCTGAGCCCATTCACAGATACAGTTCAGTCACACAGTGATCTCAGGTCAGCAAGAAAATCTGCCAAGCACAAATATGGGACAATAGCCTTAAAACATCTGCCAAGGATACAAAGTAAGGGACCTAAAAAAACTGAATTAAGGAGGAAATTTGAAAAGATGCAGGATTATTAATTGCTTCCATCTAGCAAAGTTGTCTATAACCTCGGTTCCCCTTGTGGCTCAGAGGTAAATTACAGCCATAAAGGAAGCTGGCCTCTTTGGGTCCATGTATGTCTAAACTACAGAGGAAAACCTGGAGTGCCGAATCTCAGAGCCTGGCTCAATTGACTTGGGCTCCTGGGTCTTGGGCGGCAGGGCTAAAAATAGCAGTGTAGACCTTTCCTCTTGGGCTGGGGGCCAGTTCCTACATTCTCCTGCCACCCCCCCCACCCCCATCCAGGTTTCAGAGCCCTGGTTTGCATCCATCTCTTTGAATACCAGCAGGCTTAATAAGAAACACTAAGTGGTGGGAGATTATAGATTGAATTCCCAAGGCTTTGCTCCAGGATGCTGAGCTGCATTAATTATCAACATTATTGAAGAACCAGCCCACAGGAAAGCATTGCCTTATAGTGGAGCCAGCACCTGGTGTAATGTCCTGGGAAGATACCAATTGTGTTTGGATTAGGACTTAAACACCTAAAGGAGAGGAAAAAACCCATCTCAGGTTTTATGAGGAAACTGTGCAAGGCAGCTACAGACTCCCACATTTATACCAGCTCTCTTACCCTCATTAAGTTGTATCAGTATGAGGAAAAAATGCAAAATTTTCAGAATCGTGATGTGATCATTCCAATCACAGCTACTGCATGCGAAAAGCCAAGCAGGCTGCTCTATCTGGTTAACAGCATCCATGTTGTCTGAATGGACTGCAAAACAATGATCTGAGACTCAGTGTCACGGTTGTCTTTCAGATGAAAAATGAATTAACAAAGAGTCTGTCAGTAGGAGACTGCTAGGAAGAGATTCCCAATAAGGCATAGCAAGTGAATAGCATGTGTTTAAAAAGCCCATAATCCTATATTTACAGAACAGTCTTTAATGGCTCATTCAGAGCCATTGCAAAGAACCAAGTAAATAGTGTGGTTAGGAAAGTCTGTTACTCTGTATTTACTCTCTAGACCGTCTCCTGTAGAAACTGTGAAGTGCTCCATAGAGCAGAAAGAAGTGAGGACGAGAGCGACATAGCAACAATACTGAAGACTAGTTTCCATGGGATCTATACCCTCACTTTTAAACAATGAGTGTGAACCATCACTGCAGTGGGAAATGGTAAGTCCATCATTACTTAGTGTCATTACATTGAGTTTGAGTTTTTCTAAAAGATATGGTCAAATTCAGCCTCAAATTATTGGGCTGGATTGTGTTTACTTACACACATGGAAAAATTCATTCCCTCCACTACAGGAACTCCTGGAAGCAATGATATGGCCTGTTTTACACAGGTCAGACTAGGTGATGACAGTGATCCCTTCTGGCCGCAAACACTAAGAAATTATGTACCCAAACACAATTTGCACCCTCAATAATTTATGCCTGGAGGCCCTCTGAGCTTCAACTTCAAGCCCAAACTTGAGCACAAAAACCAGCGAGTGAAACGTGTACCTGACTGGCAGGTGCAAATGACATTGGCACAGAATACTTGGGGATTTGCATATGCAGATAATTGCAGGTGCAAATGTTGTGGCCATTTCTTAAAATATGAGCCTAAGGACCTGACAAAATCCACCCAAGCCAAAAAATTCACAGAGGAAGCTGAAACTCCCAGTTCATGTACTAACAAGTCTTAGCTTTTGGCGAGAGCTTTACATTTTCAAAGCTTTGTACCAAATGTTAACTAAATAACCCTCAGAACTCCTGTGGGAGAGAGACATATGTTGAAACTAAGTGAATAATTAATAGCAAACCATTTATGCAATTAATTTCTCCTTTTTTACTGTTTATGACGTGTCCATGAACTGATTGCCAAATTATGAAATTTACTATTTATTCAAAATTACTCATGCATTTATTCGGTCAATAAAACTTGGTTTGCAGATGGTTCACAAACAGCAGATATTTGCCATTCATGCTGTGTTGGTGAGTTTGGAGTCATGTGGTCTTGTTGCTCATCCCTGATTGGATGATTTATATAGCCAGCCATAACAGTTGTCTAACTGACAGAGCACTGGACTATAACTGAGAAGGCCTGGGTTCTGTTTCTGACTCGGCCTTGGGCAAATCACTTTACCACTTCCTGTCTCAGTTTCCCCATCTGTAAAATGAGGATAACAACACTGACTTCCTTTGTAAAATGCTTTGAGATGTACTGATAAAAAGTACTATATAAGAGCTAGGTAGTATTTTATAACTGAATATATCATTTGACATTTGTTTTCAGTGACTACTCTAACTTGACATTTGCTTCTCCTGTGGATTCACACTGACAACGCTTGAGCACTTGAATGTGCCGGGGGGGATGAACACAAAAAGGCCAGGAACATGGTCTGAAGTTTCTCTTTAAAATTGACTGCTATGTATGGCAAACAAAAAGGACTGTAGCTGACTCAGTTCTATCAAGTGTTATCCTTGTTTTGCACATGGGGAAGTTCAGACACAGAGAGGGGAAGTGTCTGTCCCAAGTCTACAGGGAGAGTCGGTGGCAAAGCTAGGAATAGACCCTGGTTCATACTGAACTATATTCAACTATATTCCTCACCTACAAAAAGAAGTCTCAGCGGTATGATTAAAGGCCAGCAGAGCCATCCAGATTTCCCACATTACACTAAATCTGCTTTTCCTTGATGGCACTCACTGAGGTCAGACCATTTATATGACAAAAATACATTTGTGTCATTGGATTTTTTAATGTGTTTAATTAACACACTGAAATGACCATAAATGAGTGTTAAGCAAATTAATATGAAGCGTCTGAAGTGAATTTAGTGCTGGTGTGACAGCTCTGGAGATTGAAGCCCACTGTCTATATAGGGAGCAGCAGCGTTGCCTGCATTGTCTTCTGCTGCCAATCTCATTCAGTCCTGTCCCACGTGGTCCAGCTCTGTGGTCTGAAATTGCAAGGAGTGATCAGACTCCCTGGCTTTCCCTCTGTAGTCTCAGCCAGCCTGTTGATCCTGTGAAAAAGACCATTATGACAATATTGGTCTTTTAAGTCTCAGTTTGTATATATTTATCTAGCTAGGCAACTGGATCTATTTTAATTGATTGCACCCTGGAGAACTGTACATAGGGGCTTATACGACCTGTTACCTGGACAGATAGGGAGATTGCAAATGGTAATCCATTTCTTAATGAATGTCAGGGATGATTCAGCATTGGTTTTGTGCAAGTGGAACTAGCTCCATTACAGTCAAGCCGTACAGCAAGCTGTTGCCGACTGGTCTTGTCAGTAGCATGTGTGAAGTGCCTTGGACTAGTTCTTGTGCACCTTCTTTTTAAGGATAAGATTTGTTCCATAAAAAGCCATGGTGTGATCAAAATATAACCCCTCATGCAAAGCCTTATCCAAAACCCACTCAAGTAATGACAGCCTTTCCACTGACTTCCATGGGCTTTGGATCAGGTCCACACACTCCACTCCCAATGTGCAGAGTTTTTTGCATTGCAAGTACTGTATGTAGCTGATTCTCATCCCCACGCTCCAACCCCAATATGCCCTATTTGTAGTTGCCCTATCTTTCCATCTCCTAAAGATTGCTAATCCAAAGCAGTGGGAGGACAAAGGTGGGGGCAGTTGTTCTAAAACACACTGTTGTCTTTCTTTTCCCAGTGTGTCTTTTCTTTTCTTTTTAGCTGACATAAAAGACCTTATCTGAAAGTGAAACTGAAATGTCTCTATCTGAACCAACTCTGGCCTGAGGGCACATAGGCTTTGGAGATCCCCAGCCACTGGGCAAGAGTTTTTGAGGATTTTCGCAACCTAGGAGGCCTCTGCCACTGTACAAATGTGTGTGTGTACATGGGTGCCAGCTTTGTGTAATTTTTGGTGGTGCCCAGAGTGGGTCCAAGCAGAGCTATCCTGTGATGGACTGGGGCAACCGCCCCAGGGCCCGCACTTCGGGGGGCTCGCTCTTCCAGGGGGCGCAGGGTCCAGGGCTGCCTGGGAGGTCAGGGAGGGGGCTGGAACCGGCAGCAGCGAGCAACATGGCCCCAGCCCACCTCTGGTCCGCCCCCTCCCCCAAGCCTCCGCCCCGCCTCTTTCTTTCTTCGGCCTCCTCCACCTAGCGAGGCTGGGAGTAAGCGGGGTGGGGCAGAGCGGAGTGGGGTGGGGTGGGGCCAGGTTGCTCACTGCTGCTGGCCTCAGGTCCCCCACTAAGCCCATAGGCCACCCTGGACCCCATGTCCCCCTGAAGCGTGGGGCCCCCCAAAGCAGGGTAAGCCCAAACATCGGTGGTCCCGGGCCCATGTTCCTAAATATTGGTGGAGCACGGGCACCACAGGCCCATATAACTTACCACCTATGCAAATGTATTGCTGAAAATATGCCAATCATAGTATTTATAACTAACAAGGTTAAACATTTGGGTATAACCCCCCCCCAATCTGGATTTTTTAAATGGTTTAAATTTTTTGCAAGTGCAACAATTTAACTGGATAAAATCAGAAATAAAAACAATATTATCTGTACACCTTTCAGAAACATGGGAACAAAAATGAAATCCTCTGGTGACTAGGTATACCGTCAACCTTAATGTTAGATCTGCAGTGCACTTGGACATAGTGAAAAAGTCAATTCATACTAGAAATTGTCCCAAACCCATATAGCTCCTTCAACACCCACAAAGACACATGTACAAACGTTGGCCTCTCTGGAAAACATGGAAGCTGAAATCCAAACCACGCCTGGTTTTGTTTTGCAAACCCAACATGTGACTGATAAAGTTGCGCAAAACCAAACCATGGGCTTCCCAGCCTCTCTGGAAAGAAGCCAAATGACAGCCTCAGAATGATGCAGTGCCTCACGATATGTAAACGCTGCTCACTTACTGTGACTTATGGATTGGAGTGAAGTAGCTCTGTGAAAAAAAACATGGGCCCTATTTTGTGAAGTGCAGAGTCTCATTGCCGTTAGGATATCTCTGCGATGCACAGGTTTCAGAGGAGCAGCCGTGTTAGTCTGTATCTGTGAAAAGAACAGGAGTACTTGTGGCACCTTAGAGACTAACACATTTATTTAAGCGTATGCTTTCGTAGGCTGCCCCCCACTTCATTGGATGCATGAAGTGGGCTGTAGCTTACGGAAGCTTATGCTTAAATAAATTTGTTCGTCTCTAAGGTGCCCCAAGTACTCCTGATCTTTCAGCAATGCACAGGATCAGTTCCTGTCAAAGCTTCCAATGTGTTCTTCATCCTGTCCCTCATGCATGAAGTAAAATGTGGAACTAACAAGTGCACTTTGAGTTCATTTGTTCTGATTGGTTCAATTTCCGCTGTTTCCCAACAGATAATAAAGAGCACACATGCACACACCTTCAATACCGCTCCCATAATTAATGAACTCTGTATACAGCTGAATGTTAATTGGCTTCAGGCTTGATTGAAACCACTTTATGAGTAAGAATCTGTGATTCCTCCACCTAGGCTCCTACAGCTGGTCACCAAGAGAAGGCTGCTGCTGCTTCCCTTACTAGATACAGCCCTGGCTTCTTGGTGTCAAGTGACTCTTCCAAGCTTCGAATTAATTCTCTAATTCTCTACCACTTTTGAGAAACTGTCTCAGCTGGGTCTGTGGCTCTTCCCTCAGAAGTGTTAGCTAATTAAATGGTTTAAGTTGCAACGATCAAAGTTATATAGACAGCAGCAATTTTTATGAACTGGTAGCTTTAATTTAAACTCAATTCCAGCAGAGCATGCTGCACTGTTTCAGGCTATTAGCCAATCACTAATGTGGACTATAGAATGGTTAATAAAAATCCATTCAAATCCAAGACATTTTTTGATTTGCAGAATAGCTTAGTGCTCCCAATGCAGATCAAATAATAATAATAATAAAAAAGACAATTTGAGTGTGATTGGGTAATCTGATGGTTTTGCTCCCAGTTTATTTTTAATTTCTGGCAGGCGTGATGCTGGAAATTAAAAAGCTCTCTTGATGCTCGAGTGACTCGAATCTCAGACCAGAGGAGATGAAGTGACTGATGCAGCTCTGGGGCCTTTTATTCTTCCCCATCATGACGACGGTTAATAAGAAAAACCTGGGAAGTTGCCGAGCAGTGAAGGCTGAGGCCCCATTTCATGTGCCACCCGAGAGAGAGCAATAATTATCAGGACAGCTCAAGCTCCTTTCTAGTGGAAAGGGAGTGGAATGCTGGTTAAAGGAAAATCACTCGCTATTATGCACCTTTGGAAAGGGACAGAAGTGGCTTAGTGATTTAGCATCTGATTTAAAACACCTAGACTCCTTGAAGGGACAGGCTCACATTCCATCAGGGTAGGATCAAGCCTCCTTTGTTCCATGATTCAGTAAATAAATGGAGTTCCGTTCAGTTTACTTTCCATGAGTCTTTCAGATGAGGCCGTAAGCCCTGTGCCCTGTCTGCTTTTCATGGATATTAAAGATCCCAGGAGACTTTCCAATCCGAACCTTACTTCACATGGGAAGTGGGGGCGAGGGGTTAAACAGCTGGAGACGTGCCCAGTCCTTAATCAGAAATGGCTTTTAAAGAAAAGCAATTGGGTTGAGAGGATCTGATCCTAATTCCTACCTGAAAGGTATTCATATAAAAACCACCCAACCATAACTGGTACTCACTGGCACTCTCATCATCAACAGATGGGCTAAATGAACCATGGAGACAGAACATATTAGATGGGGTTGCCTGGAGGCAGATGCTGGGGTGAGTACTCATCTAGATAGATAGATAGATAGATAGATAGATAGATAGATAGATAGATAGATAGATAGATAGATAGATAGATA
>ML677372.1:9339847-9351625 GCA_007922305.1 Dermatemys mawii | reverse complement strand
ATAGATAGATAGATAGATAGATAGATAGATAGATAGATAGATAGATATTCATTGGCAGAGGACAGGGGGATGTTTGCTTTCTGACCACCTGGACTGCATTTATTTTATGAACAAAAAAGACTTTGGTCTCTAGATCTGTCAATTCCAGCAACTAATTCATTTTAAATAAAAAACAACCCATGAAAGCAGGTGTGAAAGTGCTCTATCAGCTGGAATCTGTGTCTGCCATGTTCCAGATCAATGCTCTGAAAAGAGCAGGCCATGGTAGGAACTAGGAAGGCAGAACATGGCTCTTGTTTGCCGCATAGTCATCTGTTTTCCTAATAGTCCCGTCGGATGCCCTACTCAAGAAGATTGTGATTTCAATGCATCACAGAGGCCACTGAGCATGACTTCTGGGCCTGGTTGCTTGGGTGGGCTTTCCCCCCTACCACACATCTAGAGTGAGGAAGGGTTGGGAGTTGTATGATATGCAACCACGTCACTTTCAATCACTAGCAGGAATCAAAGTGTGAATGGGAGGAAGCGGGCTGGGGTTGCTGATCTCTAGGAAGCTTAAATTTCCACTGCACAGGGAAAGGTAAGGAGATAATTAAAATCAGGAGATGCTCTGCAGCCCCTTCCCTAAGTAGGATCTTTCCTTTGTTAATGCCTTCAGTGAGCAATGAGTGTCCGCACCGACAGATGTCGAACTCTGTCGTGTTTGAGGGATTGGGAAACAGAGGGGGAACAAAAAGAACAGTGGCTCCCATAATAACTCATGTGCCTGGCAGACAGACAGGCCAACCTGGTAAGCGAATTTCATTATAATGGGGGTGGGTATTAAACATTTGCTTGTACTTGAACAGGAGGGCCTTTGTCTCTAATTACCGAGAGACGTTAGAGGAGTTGGGATGTCTTTAAACCCTATTGTTTGCTGTTAAAACAGGGATTCTTCTTCTTCTTTTCCAGGCTAAGTAGTTAATACATTTTTAGCAATAGCAGAAGGGCAGAGTGGATTAATCACTGTCCTTGAAAAGAAAAAGTGATTAATTTTAATGCATGCAAATGGTAGGAGACAGACAGAAACAAGTGGCCACTGGCTCACAGACCAGATTAAGGGTAAGAGCCTTCATGCTAAGACTTTCCACGCTGACAAGCTATTCAGCATCAACCCTGACTTGGATACACTAAGGAAAGTAAAGGCCAAGGGGCCTGCCAGGGCTTAGTGGTAGAAATCTCCCTAATCCCAGATCTGCCTCACCATAGTCATTCACAGGAGACTCATGGGACACTGGCCATTCATGTTTAGTCTATTTTCCATGTCAAAGAGGATGTGAGTTTCTTCAAGCTAAAGAAGTGCATCAAAATTGCAGCAGCACCTATGACCATTTACATCATTTGTATCCGAGGCTTTCCGGAAGAGAGGTGAAATGCCTTGCCCAAGACTGTTGAGAGTCTGTCCACACTGCAACTAGACACCCGCGACTTGCCCACGAGAGCTGACTTAGGCTCACAGGGCTGTTTAATTGCAGCTAAACTTCAAGGCTCTGCTGGAGCTCAGGCTCTAGGATTTGTGAGGTGGAAGGATCCTGGAGCTGCAGCCCAAGCCCAGAAGTCTCCATGACAATTAAACAGCCTGCAGCCTGAACCCCATGAGCTTGAGTCAGCTGGCAGGGAGCAGCCGGATGTTTTTAGTTGCAGTGTAGACATACCCTGAAGGGAGTCAGTGTCAGAACTGTGACTGGACCTCAGCTCCCTATCTACGTGTATGGATTCATCACCACACTATCTGAATGCCCACTCTTGGGATCACAGCACACCTCTATCCCTAGTCAGCATAAGCGCCTAATAATTAGGGGTAGGCAACTTGGGTTGGATAAAATAAGAAAGAGTCTGTGCTTTCAGCCAGGTCCCTGACACTTTTATGGCATTTGGAACACATAGTTAATCTCTTCCTTTTGGACTTTGCGTGGCTGGGGAGGGGAGTTGTGTTTGCTTTGTTTTTTGCTTTTCATTTCCACAAAGCCTCTGCACTTCCTGAGTTTACTTGGGAATAGAAGTTTTTCCTGAGGTGTTTTCAATTAGGCCGTAACTTGGCCATACAGGAAACCTTACAAGGAGGCCCCATCTCATGAGATACCGTTTCTAACTGCTATATGTTTGGATAAACTTCTAAACAAATCTGAACTCGACCTCTGAGCACTGTGAGGTTTGCCTGTCACCGAGCGAATTATGGCTGCTAACCACTTTAATTTGGGACAATTTTGAGATTGCACGGCTCAGTTGCCTGGTGCCAGTCAGAATCCTGGTTGGCGTACTTTGTCACCAGCCACAGCCTTTTAATCAAATGAGTCAGAAGTGCAATAATCAGCTTGGAAGGATACAGAGAACTGGATCAAAATCTCTGCATCACATAATGCTTAATTCTGGAAATATTGCTCAGTTGTACAGGACGATTGATGGGGGTAAAGGGAAGGAATGCAATGGTCTGAGGTGTTGAACACACTTTTACAGCACCCAGATCTGGAAAAGAATAGGCAAAAATTCTGGGGTAGAATCTCAGGGAGACCCAAAGATTTAAGCGAGATCTGTGCTGAGTCACTGGAAATGTCTATGGGCTCGTCTTCACGCATAGTGCTACAGTGGCACAGCTGCACCAGTGTTTTAGTGAAGATACTAGTATGTCATGGGAGAGTTTCTCCCATTGGCATAGTTAATCCACCTCCCCAAGAGGCAGTACCTATGCTGAAAGGAGAAGCTCTACCATAGACATAGCACTGTCTGCACTGGGTGTTAGGTCAGTAAAACTATGTCACCCAGAGATGTGGATTTTTCACACCCCATGTGACATAGTAATACCAATATTGATCTGTAGTGTAAACCTGCCCTATGTTGGTAGATTACAAAATCCATTGGGGTGGAATACTTCATTACATTTATGTTTCTCTTTTCAGGACCTTGATCTGAGCTCCAATTCCTGTATTCACCATGAAAAGCTATGAGCCAGCATCTGAATTTTCATAGAATCATAGAATATCAGGGTTGGAAGGGACCTCAGGAAGTCATTTAGTCCAACCCTCTGCTCAGAGCAGGACTAACCCCAACTAAATCATCCCAGCCAGGGCCTTGTCGAGCCTGACCTTAAAAACCTCTAAGGAATGAGATTCTGCCACCTCCCTAGGTAACCCATTCCAGGGATTCACCACCCTCCTAGTGAAAACGTTTTTCCTAATATCCAACCCAAACCTTCCCCACTGCAACTTGAGAACTTTACTCCTTGGTCTGTCATCTAATACCACTAAGAACAGTCTAGATTCATCCTCTTTGGAACCCCCTTTCAGGTAGCTGAAAGCAGCTATCAAATCTTCCCTCAGTCTTCTCTTCTGTAGACTGAACAATCCCAGTTCTCTCAGCCTCTCCTCATAAGTCATGTGCTCCAGCCTGCTAATCGTTTTTGTTGCCCTCCTCTGGATTCATTCCAATTTTTCCACATCTTTCTTGTAGTGTGGAGCCCAAAACTGGACACAGTACTCCAGATGAGGCCTCAGCAATGTTGAATAGAGAGGAACGATCACATTCCTTGATCTGCTGGAAATGTCCCTATTTATACAGCCCAAAATGCCGTTAGCCTTCTTGGCAACAAGGGCACACTGTTGACTCATATCCAGCTTCTCCTCCACTGTAACCCCTAGGTCCTTTTCTGCAGAACTGCTGCCTAGCCATTCAGTCCCTAGTCTGTAGCAGTGCATGGGATTCTTCTATCCTCAGTGCAGGACTCTGCACTTGTCCTAGCTGAACCTCATCAAATTTCTTTTGGCCCAATCCTCTAATTTGTCTAGGTCCCTCTGTATCCTATCCCTACCCTCCAGTGTATCTACCACTCCTCCCAGTTTAATGTCATCTGCAAACTTGCTGAGGGTACAGTCCAAGCATTTTGCTAGTCACAAGGGTCTTTAAGAAGTGTAGCCATGTACTTCACCACTGGGAAGACGCTAGGGTGACCAGACAGCAAATGTGAAAAATTGGGACAGGGAATGGGGAGTAATAGGAGCCTATATAAGAAAAATACCCCCAAATCAGGACTGTCCCTATAAAATCGGGACATCTGATCACCCTAGAAGTCTCCAAGTCTCCATCTCTGGGAAGTCACTGGCTGGGCTTGGTGACTGTATGCATCCAGCATGTTACTGCAAGCAGAACATGAACTAAGACCCTTTGCCAGAAGATCCAAAAGGCAGCTTACTCCAGATGAGCCAGTAGGAGCTGAGCTAAAACTTTTCTCAGCTGGAAGTCACTCTGAGCATCTATTACAACAGCAGGGTTATCTTTCTAGTTGAAAGTCAGTATAATGCTGAGCTGTGACACACTAATTGTGGTTTACAACTGCTGAGGAAATTGTCGCCAGCAATGAACTTAAAAAGGACACTCGGGGAATATTAACATAGTTCAAAATAGTGATTTAAAACCGTTCCATTCTTCCCACTGCTTTCACACCATTATCCTCAGAAGCTTGAAACTTGAACTTGGATTGCACACATGCACAAAGCCTTATTATTGTAGGGTTCTCACGAGTACTAGGCATGTATTTCATTCAAGTGAGGGAAAAGGAGCATTGAATTTGTTTATGTTAAGGGGAGGAAAAACTCATGTAGAAATCTTTTTTTTTTTAAGAGGGCAGGTGAAATGTTAAGCCTATTATAACAAATCCATGTGCTGGAGACAACTGCATAACTATTCCTTCTGTTACACACACAGAGCTGGGATCAGAATTCTAATCTGTTGGCTCCATAACTACAGGCCTCTTTCACTAGAGCTAAAGGAGACTTTCCTCTAGTTAGCAGGAATGCTTAGGCTGCTCCACCAGCACTGATTGGCCCCAAAGCCAGCATAGCCAGTCATGGGAGGGTTCACCTCAGTACAAAGGGATCCTTTAATGACACAGAATCACCACTGTGACTGCTACAACACCAGCCCTCTCTACAGCTGGTGTAGGGGGAAAGGCTGAGACTTCCTTGGTGCTACCATAAAACCCCGGCTGTTCTAATAATTCCCTCGGACAGCTGGCCCAGGACACACCTGGCCCAAAGTCAGGTCAGGCTTGAAGGTGGCATAAAGCCACCTTTTTGTCCTCAGTGAGCTGTATTGTGTGTTCTTCTGCCTCCTTTGATAATGCCTTGGTGGGAGGAAAGTGGGGGAGCTTATTGTTATTTATTATTATAACAGTGCTTCAGAGATTTCCCTAATTAGCATCATTATTAATACAGGAATTAATCTCAACGTCCTGGGCTTGTCAGTTATTGACAATGCGGCAAATTAAAAATTAACTTTAAAAAGAAAAATATATATATAAGGTTTGACAGAGTGTGAAGAAAACCAAGTTCTAGCTACTGTCTCAGAGAATGTGGGAGTTTGGGTTTAATCTTTGATGACTGTAGCAGTTTAGAATAAGCTGCTGAAATAAAGGAGGAAACCATGTGCCAGAAAAGAAACACAGTGCTTATTATTAGTAGCATTATATTTGAAAGAATGCATGTAATTTGTCACAGGAAAAGTTTGATGTCCTTCTGCATTCCTTCCACCACCAAATTCTTCCCTGCAAAACCCTCCAGTAATATGTGAACATACAGTTCTGGCCAATGAACACTGAATTCAAATGGAAAGAAACCCTACAGGAGTGGGAGTATGCCTGACACCCACATTAATACCAAATGAGTTAGTTGTGACGGATGGTATTACAGTGAACACCAAAGGAACTAATAATGATTAGGGCCATTATTTTAAAGCATTGCCAAAAAAGGGAAGCCTTTAGATGTCTTCAGTGATTATTGTTCACGGTGTGCTTACTGCAATGATCATAGATGTAATTTTGCTTATTAATCAACAGTGTGTTGGAAAAGGACACAACTTGAGAGCACATCCATGAGACGATTCATAAAAGCATGTGTCTTATTTCCAGATGTGTCTGAGATTTTATGGCTGCAATTGGGACACAGGCTGACGTCCTGTTCTGGAACAGAGACTCAGGAGACTGAAAATGGACTAGAGAGTCATTCATAAAAAAAAAGACTCTTAGCACTTGGAGGGCCAAATTCTGCCAGCTGTTACATTTATACAATCCCTGTTTACTTCAGTGGGACTGCATGGGTGTAACTGAGGGCAGAATTTGCCATGTAGCCCCTTTTTGTCTGAAGATTCGAAAATCTATATGATTACCAATTGATTAAGACTCTTTGATAGTATTATCACCTGTGACAAAGCTCTATCCTTATCTTCGTGGATCCTGCGTTTCCTGGCGGATTTTTACTAGCCTCAGCAGCTCACTGTGACCCTCCACGGAGCCCTTCTCTCTCCGGAGACAAGGTCACAGCCTATTGAGCCATTTTCATAACAAACCTGTGAGGAGAAGCTATCCTTCCTGGCACAGTCTCTATTGTCTCCCAATCTCAGAGACTAATTAGGGGAGGCAGAAAGTGGGGAGCCCAGGCCCGCCCTCTACTCTGGGCTGCAGCCCAGGGACCCTAATAGTATCAGCTAAGATGGCTGACTTTTTATCCACAAAACACAATACAATTCCCTAGGCTACTTCCCCACAGCAGTCCCCACTTCTTCAAACTCCACTTCACCTCTACCTCAGGGCCTCCTTCCTTCAGTATGATATGTTGTCCACCACTCAGTCTCACCAACAGCACCACTTCCTTCCACAGCTCCTGACACCCACAGCCACCTGACTAACTGGGAGGTTTTTATCTGGATTCAGCCAGTCCCTGATTGGCTTCAGGTGTTCCAATTAGGCTAGCTGTTTCTACTCCTTTCTAGAAGGTTCTTAAATGGCCCCAGGTGTCTTGAATGGCCTGAAGTAGCCTTTGTTTGGCTACCCAGGGAACAGGGACCTGCACACCCTGAGACTAATGTACCTGCCTTCCAGCACTCTCCTATATCCTTCTGGTCTGACTCCATCACACATCATATTACAACTGGGAAAACTAAGGCACAAGTAGGACATGAGATCACACATTGATTCAGTAATAGAACCAGAAATGCAACCCAGGAGTTCTGAATCCTAGCACATTGCTGTACACTCTGGGAACTCTCCATCCTGTGCATTATTGGTTCACGTCCATCACTGGTTGAAAATCATTACCAGAAGTCATTACCCATCTGTTTAATGGCACTGTGCAGTGCACTGAATTTGGTGGGTCTCCATCCAATTTTTAATGGACAGGTGTAACTATCACGGTTGACAATAACTGGGAGTTAATCTATGGGACCTGGGGACAGCCTCTGCACATTCCTATCTAGGATTTTGATTCAACCAAAAAAGAGCACTGCCTCCAATTGATCCATCCCAAATTTTACACTGAGCTCAATATATTCTGGGGAAGGACTTTGGGAACTCAGGTCAGTGCTAGGTAGGTAGATTGTTCCAGAGCTAGGGAGCATTATCTGAATCCATCATGCTCTTTAGAGATGCTCCTGTTATGCAAACCCTCAACCAAACCCTGACTAGATCTTCAGCTGATATAGACTGGCATTGTTGCGTATGGGTGGAGAGATGCTGATTTACACCAGCAGAACGTCTAGCCTACAAGCTGTCACTTGGGATGTGTGATTCTGGGTGATGCTTCTTATGAGTGCAGCAGCCTGTGCCAAGGAGGTTGGCAAAGGGGACTTTAAGCCATCTTTGCATCACCTGAATTCTGGACCAGATTGGGGGTGGTAAATGAGAGCAGACCTATTTTACAGCAGACTCCCAAGGGCTGCCCGTGGACTGTGTTGCAGACCAGAGTACCCCTAGTGTGTGCTATGGAGACACCTCCTTCCATCCTTGGCAAAGCCCCCTCCTCCTCCTAGCCCTATCCCCAGCAAACCCCCTACACTACGGCTTGTCAGAGAGGCAGTGACGGGCTGGTTATAGTGGCCCTACACCAGAAGGATTCTCCATTGACTACTTGTGACCACTTTATGGCTCCTGTAAGCCACTGGAGCAGCACACATGATGGTAGAGAGACCTCTCCCTTGGTTCTAACTGGGATGTGACTACACGCTTTTTCAGACAAAACTCCTCTGAGTTGCCTCATTCTGCCTCACTGTATGAATGGAAGTTTGACTGATTAACATCAGAGTAAGGGCCTCAGGATTTGTCCTGTTAAGAGAACCACTAATTGCACTAGGGACCTCCCCAACGATTCACCCACCACAAAACATCCTGGCAGGTAAGAGATTCAGTCCTACCTCGATACTTCTGTTACTTGGGAAATGGCTTGTTTGTTAAACAGAATGTTCCTGGGTGAGGTGAACCCGCAGTGCAGTGCTTCATTTTAGGGACCATGCTACAAATTGCAGAAGCAAAACAGAATATATTTACAGAATTAGCTGTATGGAAAATCATCCAGGCTATTAAAAGCCACATGAACACACTGAATATCATGCATTTTAAATGTACATAGAAAAACATCATTTTGAAGGGGATTATTGTTTAAATAGGCAATACAAGTTCTGGCAGATAAGCCTCTCGCTGGTGTCTTCTCCTATTGTCTGGAGTGCATTATCTCCCCCATGCTATTCTCAGTTCTCTCCAGGAGTATTGTCAGAGTGACATGCTATTTTAAAGGTATATGTTTAGGTTTCAATAGACATTACAATAGCAAACACATCCTTCCGAGACAGAGACAGAGAGAGAGGGAGAGACTACATGTCATCTACTGTATTGTGAGCCAGGTGACAAACATTATAATCAGACACCAGAAGGTAGGAGCCCATAATACCTGCTCCGAACAGAGCTCTGGATGGGACTCCAACTTGTTGATTTTGATAGCATTTGGACGAAGGATGGCTAAAGTATTCCAGAAACCACGCATATCCTTCTGGAGTCACCTTCCTCTTTGATAACGAGGTATCTCAAACAGAGACTATAGGTTACAACATGCTGTGCCCCATCTCCTTCTGAGCGGCACACTGCATGCCACTTGGACTAAGGTCTATTAGCACAAGACTGATCACTGCAACATCCGAGAAACCTACAAGCTTAAAGACTGATCATATAATGCACCCCTTAGAAGCTAGAACTCCCTCATTCCTCTTATTATCTGGATTGCTATGTTGTTTTGGGGCTGGGGGTCCTTTTTTCCTCAGCTGGGTGTTTCCTAGTTTCTGGGGAAAAGCTAGTTCAGCAGGGCACTCTACAATAGTGAGAGTGGGGTTCAGCCTGCTGTCCCGCAGAAGTTCCATAATCATGCACCTGTCCTTGCCCCAGACCTGGATAAGCTGAAATCTGGGCCATAAGGTTTCCACTGAGCATAGTAGCCATGGCTGGGAGCAGGGAGGAGATCCATCATGGTGGAGCTTTGAATTATGGCGACTGCATGGGTTTCAAGCTTGAATTAAAAATGTAGGTGGTTGAAATCTGATTAGTAATATGCAAATTTATGCCATACTATGCCAAAGTTTAGGCTCCTGGCAAGGTTTCAGTGCAGCCCTGATATAGGCAATGTTTGAGAGCTAGTGATTCTGAGAAAATCGCAGGCACATGGAACTGTGGGGACAGTGTGTTTGTGTGTTTATCTGCCTCCTACAGTCTCTGTGTGGATATAAGTGTGCTGTGTTTGTGTTTGTACAAGGAGAGAGGCAGGAATTGCTACTAAGTCTGTAATTCACTTTGGAAACTGGCAAACATCTTTACAATGCATTTCTGAAAGATATACTGTATAGGGTGAATTTCTAACAAGCTTCCATGTGATTTTCATCTCCTGAGTGAGAGAAACTTGATAAAGATATAGATCCTTCTTCACATCTTGGCATAAAATCATATCTTATTGGTTTAGATCATTCTGTGTCTTATTTTTTATAGTACTAGTGTTTTCTAGTTCTTGCAGAAAATACAAAAGCTCAGGAGATCTAATTTTCTGCTAAATGGATTTTCATTCCACACACACAGAGTTTTCTCTCTTTCTTTACATAGAAAAACGCACACACACCGAGATATAGCATATGTACATTACACTTGTGTGCGTGCGCACACACACTGCCAAAAACAGCATTAAATGCAGTGTTATAATAAAAAAATCCCAGACATACTTGAAAATGGCCACTTTTAAACATTCACAACTTTAAAAATACTTAACCAATGCTCTTCAAACTTGAGTTGATTCTCCTTCCTCAATGAAGGACTATAAAACAAGCCAAGTTGTGAGTTTCTAGGTGTAGCTATTTTTGGAGCAATGCACACATAACAGTGCCGTTGAAACATATGGGATAAGTGTATTTTTATTCATGCTCACCTAACTCAAACAGCTGAGCTGATTTGGCTCAAGACTCAATAACAATAACAAAATAGCACACAAAGGAATTCATTTGAGAAAATGGGGAGTGTTTTTTCCTCCTGTATGAGAAAAAGGGAGGCTAGCATGGAACGGTAACGAAATATCAACACTGAGTACACACAAACTTTTTATTGTACACACACACACAGAGCCAGTTTTTGTTATCAGTTATATTAGTGTAAATCTGGAATAACTCCATAAATTTAAGTGGAGTTACAGTACCTCAGAATTACAATTGCATAACTATAAGCAGAGTTTATTCCAATCAGCCTAAGCCAAAATGGTTACATTTAGCTGTCAGAAGCTAAACACCTAAATCCATACTTAGATGCCTAAATAAGTGGCTTCATTTTCAGAGTGCCAAGCACCCACGAGTGCAGTCAATGGTATTACTATGGAGGTATATTGATGTAACAGAGCAGAATTTGGTCTCCAGTCAGGGGATTAAAAAAGAATTTAGTTCTACTTACTTCCTAATTGGCCAACTGTTTTGAATGTTAAAAACTACTGATCAGCTAGTAATTGGATGAGACAGACAGACCAACCAACCTTAATTTTGCCTTCTTCTTCTATTTCATTGCTTTCCCCTTTGAAATAGATGCCCAAGAAGCTGATGTCATCAACAGTACCTGCTGCTGAGGTTCAGAACTACCCGTGATGCTCCAGCTGCCAGAATGGATCATGGGATTCTCCCAGACTCTAATAAGGGGCCCAGAGCTGTGGTCCAGAAAGGAAGAGATACTTTGCTTTTAAGGATGAACCACTTTCCATAGAAATGGGTTGTTTCATCTTTATGGCTAAGAACTAGTGTCAGTAGTACCCTGGGAGGCACAATGTAGCCTCTGCCACTGAAACACTTCAGAGGAGACAAAGAAGCCACATAGAATATCCCAAGAAGTGTCTGAGCCTCCAAAATCAATGTGCTAGCTGCTGGACCTAACAAGGAAGAGAACATTTGTCACTAATGAGAAGGCAAGTAAATAGGAAACTAGACTGGGAGGCTCAAGAGATAAAGATAACAAGAAAGAAACTAACAAGGGAAGCAAAAGGAAAGAGATAGACAGGAAGGCAAGGACAGCAGGTGAGAAGCAGGCAGTGGGTGTACAGGAGATGTTGGCGAAAGGGTGGAATGTGAGTTAAGGTTGTTTCTGTCCTTTCCATATTTTTGGTTGACACAGATTAGAGAGAGATCAGAGCTTTACATTTACAGCAAAACAGCTATCCGCTGGGTTTAAAAACTGAACTCCAGTGGGCATTGTTATTATAACCCTCAGGCAGTGACTTTTTCAACCTGAGTGGCAACCGATTTTCATTCCAAACCTCAGCTGTAGCCAAGACAGATCATACTGCTGAGCCCACGCAATTCTGCGTGTGTTACTCCTCACATACCTAGCACTCAGCTAGTGTGTATATATACAGATTTCTTAGGATTCTAGTGTTCCCTTTTAGCAGTGGAGAGAGAGAGAGAGAGAGAGAG